>CM033641.1:106658937-106819472 GCA_019512145.1 Engystomops pustulosus | reverse complement strand
CCCCCCCCCCCCCCCCAGACATATAATTAATGTCCTCTGCCAGCCCTGGATATAGAATAATGCCCCCCATTCTATAATTTAAAAAAACCCATAATACTCACCCCTTTGGCGCAAGTTTCTTCCCGTGTTCCATCGGTCTTCCGTAGCTTGGTGTAGAGGAGCGGGATAGTGATGTCACTGCTCCGCGCCTCTTACACCAAGCCGCGGAGCTACATGGAGGGCTGGACAGTTGACAGCTGGTAGGTATCAGCGCTCCTCTACTATGACGTCAATTGCGTGACCTGTGTAGCTGCGTGTATACACAGACACAGAAGCAGCGGTGCTGATGCACGTACTATAGATTATGTTGTAGGGAGTGCGGACCGGCCCGGACCCTGCAGACATACAAGGATCATCCACAATATTGGAAGGTACATATCTGAATATTATCAGTCACTCTGACCTCCCTCTGAAGTGACATTTCCACCTAAAAGGATAACCCGCCTATGATGACTCAAGGGTAGGTGTATGTTAATTTCATTAAGTGTTTTATGACACTTTTTGCCTCAAAGTCCTTGTATGACAATATCTTATTTTGCAGGCATCCTAGAAACATGGTCTTACATCCGTCTTCTCCGTCATAATCTCCCGCACACATACATACCAAATTTTTTATTTCATTATAATTGCTCCCTGTTGCTGAAGTACCATTAAGTTGTCTTTCCTAGAGTAACAGCAGAGACCTGGAGGGAGTTTTTAGGGAGAAGCATACGGCTGAAATATGAATTATACCACATATTTCTTTAATGTATATAGCAAGATTGGGGTTTTAATATTTCATGTTGTCTGTAGAGGACTGTCGCTGTTTGTGTAGGAACCCTTGTGCTATACTCAGGTTTAATGGTAGCAGTCTGGTTTCTGTACGGTGCTTGTTTATGACACTTGTGTCCAAGCCTAGCTTTAGGGACCAAGCTAGGAATGTCAACGGATGAGTGGTTACTTCTACTCATCATTGTGATTTTCTGATTTAGCCTTTATCGCCACATAAATCTAGACAGAACCAAAGCTGATAATAAGGTTGCATCCTACAGGCGGGATGTAAGTTTGTTGCGTGACAAACTGTAAATATAAGCAATTTGGTTTCCTCTTTGGCGTTTCATACAGACAGGAGTAGCAATGATACATGGCTTACTATAAGAGTATATAACAAATACGGGGGAAACTGAAGCAATGTGTGCCATTTCATGCATAATACTTATATACTAATAACATTGAGTATTGTTGCATTCATTTATTTATATCATCATGGGTTTTTGTGTCAGACGTTCATATTCCCGGAATACCCCTTTAACTGTAATAGTAGTGTTACATCTATCTGTGTAATTTCTTCTGCTGTTTGGCTGTGATGGTTCTGAATTCTATTTGGTGCTTTTCAGTTGACAGTCTGAACAGTGATCTATTTCTTGACTACTGGAAATCTACAATCCTGGCTCTGGACCAAGGGTTACGGCTGTCACATGTACTGAGCCCTGCTAGTCTTAATTGGAGCTCTCTGATTTAATCGTTGTGTGCCTTGCTGGTCAAACAGTTTGTATTGCTAGTTCGCCGTGGGTCCTTTTTGCTATATATTTTTTTATTTCTTTTTATATTGGCTATGCCCTTGACTATTCTCCTTTATAATCAATTATGTACTTTACTTGCTATCTACTTGTTCCTAGATTGGTGACCTCCCCTTTGTGTTATTTGTTTCTCTGTCTTGTTACAAGTTTACACCTCTGTGCGAGATGGGAACAAGTCCCAGTATTTGCCCACTGTTTAGGGAGAACCCAATTAGCAGGTGAAAGTTTGGCGTTCAGATTAGAGCTCACTATCCTTGAATGTGTTGTCCCCTGTCTGTCTGTTTTGCTGTCTGTAAAATATTCAATTTGCAGTCTGTTTAAAGTACCAGCTGTACAACAAAAAGGGCATTGCAGCACATATCTCTGTTGCTGTAATACACAGGGACAAGAACATTTCTAGCATTTCTACTTTTACATACAGGCAGTCCCCGGGTTACATACAAGATAGGGTCTGTAGGTTTGTTCTTAAGTTGAATTTGTATGTGAGTCGGAACTGTATATTTTATCATTGTAATCCCATCCAGAACTTTTTTGGTCTCTGTGACAATTGGATTTTAAAAAATGTTGGGTTGTCATGAGAATCAATATTAACACTAAAGCTTCATTACAGACACATTTGATAACTATTACAGCTGTTCATTGTAGCCTAGGACTAAAGTCCTAGCAGGTTGTTTTTGGCTCACACAATTGATTTTTGGCGCACTTGCGCCAACTTTCATGCGGCACAAATCGGGGGCAATCCGACTGATTTGGACTGAGCGCAGGATTTAAAATTCAAATTGTGTTGCAAGACATGCACTCACATACACCGGGAAGAAGATGGTGAACTCCGGTGGACCTCAGCGGTAAAGCGACACATGCAGGATATCGGATCTTGGTGGATCATGCCGGACTTCATCCTTGTCGGACAGTCCGGATCGGGGATCCGGGGACCGGGTAAGTTAATGTGCCCCAATGTGTTTGCTAGCTCCCCCTAGTGATAAAACCAGAGAAGTGTGTTTGTTTTTTTACCAGTTCATCCTAAACATACTTTAAAAACTATAGCAGGCACAAATGAAAATTTTTGCTGCTCAAACTAGCACAAACGTTTGACACTAGTTTTGTTTGATTAGATTCACGTGGGGTTGCTGCTTTACCTTAACAATTTACTTTATATCTTCAAAACAGTAGCAGCACAAACAGAAATTTGAGCGTCACAAACCAGCACAAAAGTAGCACAATTGATTGGCACCAGTTTTGTTTGGCTTGGGTAATGTGGGGGGCTGGTTGACCTCTTACGACCTCTTGAAACTTTTATTCATATCTTGAGAACGATAGCGGCACAAACAAAAATTTCTGGTGCACAAACCAGCACAAACGTAGCACCAACGTTTGACACCTATTTTGTTAGATTTGAACAAGGTGGGAAGGCCAACTTCATTCAGGGCTGTATAGGTTATATACAGAGGCGCACCTGCCATGAGGCGAGTTGAGAATCTCGCCTCAGGCGGCGCGCCACCTGCTGGACGAGGGGGCGGCATTGTGCGCCCGGCTGTCCATGCCGCCACCCGCCAGTCTGCCTATGCTGCCGCTGGAACCCCCACCCGTGCTGCCGCCAACCGGACCTTGCTGCCGCCCGCCAGCCTGTCCTGCCGTCCACCCAGACTACCCCAGACATGAATTTATGTCCCCAGCCTACCCAGAATAGAATTATGCCCACAGCTACACCAGACATATTAATTTATGCCCCCCAGCCTCTCCCAGACATAGAATTATGCCCCCAGCCTACCCTAGTCATAGAATTTATGCCCCAGCCTAGCCTACCCCTGACATATAATTAATGCCCCCCTGCTTGCCCAGACATAAGAATAATTGCCAGCCCCCCCAGACATACAGAATGCCCCTGCCAGCCCCAGATATAGAATAATGCCCCCCCCGCCCAAGACATAGAATTTATTCCCCTGCCAGCCCCAGATATAGATAATGCCCCCTGCCAAGACATAGAATTATGCTACGGCCAGCTCAGATATAGAATAATGCCCCCCCAACCCAGACATATAATTAAGCCCCCGCCAGCACCAGACATAGAATAATGCCCCACCCCCACCCAGATCAATATAATTAATGCCCTGCCGCCCCAAATGTTAGAATAATCCCCCCGCCCCAGACAATAATTTAATGCCCCATGCTAGCCCCAGATTAAAATAATGCCCCCCCACCCCAGACATATAATTATGCCACTCCGCCAGCCCCAGATTAGAATAATCCCCCCAGTCCAGACATATAATTACGTGCCCCCTGCCAGCCCCAGATATAGAATAATGCCCCCCGCCCCAGACATATAATTTACTGCCCCCTGCCAGCCCCATGTAGAATAATCGCTCCGCCCCCAGACATATAATTAATGCCCCCTGCTAGCCCCAGATAGATAATGCCCACCCCCACCCCAGACATGATAATAATGCACCCTGCCAGCCCCAGATATAGAATAATGCCCCACGTCCCAGACATATTAATTTATGCCCCCTGCTAGCCCCCGTTATAGAATAATGCCCCCGTCCGACATATATTTAATTGCCCCCTGCCAGCCCCAAAATAGAATAAGCCCCCCACCTAAGACTATATCAATACCCCCTACCAGCACCAGATATAGTAATAATGCCCCCCCTCCCACCCAGAATAGAATAATAAACCCCCCCCCCCCCCAGACATATAATTAATGTCCTCTGCCAGCCCTGGATATAGAATAATGCCCCCATTCATAATTAAAAAAACCCATAATAATCACCCCTTTGGCGCAAGTTTCCTTCCCCGTGTTCCATCGGTTTCCGTAGTGGTGTAGAGGAGCGGGATAGTGATGTCACGCTCGGCCTTCTTCACCAGCCGCGGAGCTTACATGGAGGGACTGGACAGTTGACAGCTGGTAGGGGTATCAGCGCTCCTCGTACTAGAGTCAATTGCGGACCTGTGTAGCTGCGTGTATACACAGACACAGAAGCAGCGGTGGATGATGCCTGTACGATAGATATGTTTTGTAGGGAGTGCGGACCGGCCCGGACCCTGCAGACATCATAAGGTCATCCACAATGATGGAAGGTACATATTGAATATATCAGTACTCTGACCTCCCTCTGAAGTGACATTTCCACCAAAAGGATAATCGCCTATGATGACCAGGTAGGGTATGTTAATTCATAAGTGTGTTATGACACTTTTTGCCTCAAGTCTGTATGACAATATCTTATTTGCAGGCATCCTAGAAACATGGTCTTACATCCGTCTTCTCCGTCAATCTCCCGCACACATACATACCAAATTTTTATTCATTATAATTGCTCCCTGTGTGAAGTAACCATAAGTTGTCTTTCCTAGAGTTAACAGTCAGAGCATGGAGGGAAGTTTTTGTTTAGGGGAGAAGCATACGGCTGAAATATGAATTATACCCACATATTTCTTATGATATAGCAAGATTGGGGTTTTAATATTTCATGTTGTGTAGAGGACTGTCGCTGTTGTGTAGGAAACCTGGCGTATACTCAGGGTTAATGGGAGCAGTCTGGTTTCTGTCCGTGCTGTTTAGACACTGTGTCAAGCCTAGCTTGGGACCAAGCTAGGAATGTCAACGGGATGGTGGGTACTTCTACTCATCATTGTGATTTTCTGATTTAGCCTTTATCGCACATAAATATAGACAGAACCAAAGCTGATATAAGGTTGCATCCTACAGTCGGGATGTAAGTTGTTGCGTGACAAACTGTAAAATAAGCAATTTGGTTTCTCTTTGGCGTTTCATGACAGACGGAGTAGCAATGATACAGGCTTACTATAAGAGTATATAACAAATACGGGGAAACTGAAGCAATGATGTGCATTCATGCATAATACTAATCTTTACATCTATGCACCATGATGAGTTTCAAGAAAAATTCTCATTAAAGGGTATCCAGGAATCAGCATAATTCATATACAAGTGGCACTCAAATATAAGCTAGTGCTAATTAGTGTTATTAAAATTTTGCCTCCCTTAGCAGAAAATGCTGAGACATACACAGTGATGAATAAAATCCTACTGGCTTAATCACCGGGAATTTTCATGGTGGGCCGGTTGGTCCTGGTGGTACTGGGCGCGGTCCGGAGCTGGTCCGGGGCCGGTCAACACTCCTCCTACAAATTTTAACATAATCTATAGTACCTGCATCGTACATGCAGGTTACTATTAATCAGTACACCGGGCGCAGCGCCGCTGCTTCTGAGTCTGTGCATACATTCAGCTAACACAGGTCACGCAAACTGACGTCATTGGCGGGACCTTTGTAGCGTGGAGGAGGCTGACACTTACCAGCTGGTCAGGTACCTCCCGTCCATGTAGCCGCGGCTGGTGTAAGAGGCGTGGAGCAAGTGCGTCACTATCCCGCTCCCCTCACAAGCTACCAAAAGAAGAGGGAAGACGAGGAAGAAACCTGCGCCAAAGGGGTGAGTATTATGTTTTTTTTAAAATAGAATGGGGGCATTAATTATGTCTGGGGCGGGGGCATTGTTCTATCTATCTGGGGCTGGCAGGGGGCATTATTGTATATCTGGGGCTAGCAGGGGCATTAATTAAACCTGGGGCGGGGGTGGGAGGATTCTATATTGCGGCTGGCAGGGGCGATTAATATATGTCTGGGGCAGGGGGGTATTATTCTATATCTGGGGCTGGCAGGGGGCATTAATTATATGTCTGGAGTGGGGGGGGGGGAATTGTTCTATATCTGGGGCTGGCAGGGGGCATTAATTATGTCTGGGGCGGGGGGGCATTAATTATATGGCGGGGCATTGTTCTATCTATCTGGGCTGGACAGGGGCATTATTGTATATCTGGGGCTAGCAGGGGGCATTAATTATATGTCGGGCTGGGGGGATTATTCTATATCTGGGGCTGGCAGGGGGCATTAATTATATGTCTGGGGGGGGGGGGGATTATTCTATTTCTGGGGCTGGCAGGGAGCATTAATTATATGTCTGGTGTGGGGGGGGGGAATTGTTCTATATCTGGGCTGGCAGGGGGCATTAATTATGTCTGGGGTGCCTGGTGGGGGGCATTATATTAGGCGGGGCATTTTATCTATCTGGGGTGGCAGGGAGCTTATTGAGAATCTGGGGCCCTGAAGCCCTCAGGATGACCACAACCGACCTGAAGGGCGGCTAGGCAACATCATCCTTTTCCGCCAAGCCGGCAATCTTTTACCCGCTGGGCCGCCAACATCTTCATGATGAGCACGTTCCCTCTGATCCTGTTCATTTTCCGCCTCTCCCCTCCTCCGCTCGGCTCCCCCTCTCCTCAGACTCAGGCTTTCCTGTCGTGTCCGCTCTCCCCCTCTTCCGCTCAGCTCCCCCCTCTCCTCCACTCGCTCGACTATGTTCCCGTCATCGCTCGCTCTCCCCTCCTACGCTCGGGCTCCCCCATATACCTCACTCGCTCCGCTCCCTCTGTCACGTTCAATCTCCGTCCCCCACCACCCTGCTCTGTCCCGCCTCCGGGCTCGGCTCCCCCTCCTCCGCTCCGCTCCCTCTGTCCCTCTTCATCTCGCTCCTCGCTAGCTTGCCGCACCGGCTTCCCCCCTCCTCGCTCAGTGCCTCCCCTCTCCTCCACTCGCTCCGCTAACCCGCCCTCCCTCTGCTCCGCTCCCCCCCTTGGTCCCGCGCCCCCCACGCTCACCCCGCTCCGTGGAGAACCTTCCTGGAAAATTAAAAGAAAATAAAGTTAAGTTTATCTGTTTATATGTATGTGGCGGAAGTTGTGGATTGTGTGTATGTAAATGTATATATATAGTGGTATATGTATGTGATGTGTCTTATGTAGTGTGTATATTGTATGTGTATTAAGGTAGTTCATGATGTTGTATGTGAGTTGTATATATGTATGTGTATATGTATGTGTATATATTTGTGTACATGTAATTTGATTTGTGTATGTAATGTGTATATGTAGGTGTGAGTGTATATGTATGTATGTAATGTGTATGTTATATGTAGTGATGTGTATTATGTATGTATGGTAATGTGTTAATATGTGTATATGTATGTGAGTGTGTATGTGTATATGTATGTTATGTGTATTGATGGTATATGGATGTGATGTGTATGTGGTTATATGTTACGTGTTTATATGGTATATTAGTATTCCATATGCATTTATACTACCATGGGTGGGCAACGTTGGTTTTGTATTGCAGTTTAGACACATGGCGATTACGGTGTATTGTATTATATGTATATATTTACATGGTGATATTCTGTGATCATCTGTTATACTACATGGCGATACGGCTGGCTGTATTTTTACACTTACATGGCAAATTCTGTATTATTTTACTACATGCCGAACGCTGTGATTGCATTTTATACTACACTAGGAGATATGCCTGTATGCATTTTATATTACATGGGGGGGGGTGCTGTATGCATTTTTATTACTAACATTGGGGGACGCTGTTGTATGTATTATTTTATAGCACATGGCAATGATGCTATGTGATCATTTATACCACATGGCGATACGCTGTATACATTTTATTTACTTACATACTGAACATGGTGGTACGGCGTATGTAGTTTTATGAATGACATGGGGGGGAATGCTGATGTAGTTTTATATACTACATTGGTGTGTTCACTCTATGCATGTAATTACTACCATGGGTTGGTATGCGGTATGCATTTTATCCTAATGGGGCAGTGCTGTTTAGACGATATTAAATTACTAAGGGTGATAGGCTGTATGCATTATAACTTACATGGTACTCTGTATGCATTTTGGCATTGCTTATTTTCACACCAAAACCAATTTTGATATAGATGGATCGTGGTCCTCCGTGACACTCCCGAAATATTGACATTATATGGGCGGGGGGGGGGGGGGGGGGGGGGGTCTCTTTGGCTCGCCTCCGGGCAGGCCAGACAAGGCTTGGTACACCCCTGGTTATATATGCAGTATTTGGTACTGTAATAATCCACTGTGTCTGACATCTGTAGTACTAACATTTAACTGTGCATGCATGCCCTAACTAGAGCTCTAAGTTTGTTTGTAATTATTAGACCATAATTTAGAACATTATGGTGCAAGCACCATGACATAACTGTACTGCATGGTTCAGCAATATATTGGCTGCTGCAACTTGTTATATTCTAGTAGTGGAATAATGGTAAAAAACTTAAGCTTATAAGAATTGATTCAGCATCACATTGGATTGATTCCTCTGCAGCTGCAAAATACATTGTTACCTAATTGCAATGTTGTTTGTGTAAATTTATATTAGAGATCAAATATGACTGTTTTCTGCTCAAGAGTTAGTGGAGTATTTTAAGTGATTTAAATGATTTGTTAGGTGAGGGGGTAAGCAAATCATCGCTGTTTGTAACTTTACTTCTATTAGAAAAAAACACCGACTAAAAAGTATTGCTACAGTACTGTGTTATTCAACATTTTTGAATAAAAAAATTCCCTGGCCTTTTCCCTTCTATATATTATACCTTAATATACTATATATATATATATATTATATATTATATATATATATTACTTCAGACATTAGAACTGCCACTCGGTTTTTTCATTGGCAAGAAAATGTACAATTTCCCCTAGTGACGGTGTTGAAAAATATTATTTTACTTAAATTTTTTAAGATTTATAAAACCCACATAAAAATAACGACGGGGAAAACAAAGTACAACAAACAGACACAACCACATGGGCCAATTCAATACAAAACACATAATTTTAAAGCACCCTTTTGTTAATGGACCTGTCAAGCAACCAGAAAGATAGACACAAGACTGTTAAGGGTTATTTCAAAGCATCAGAAAACAAAAAAAATAGAACAACAATATTCCCTTTTTTAGAAATGTAAAGAAGAGGGGAAGGGAGTGGACAGGGGAAAAGGGAGGGGAGAGAGAGAGGAAAGTAGAGGAGAGATGAAAAAAAATTTGGGGTTGGGAATGGGTTGACAACCATGTTTTGTGTCATAAGTGTTACAGAAATCCTCAACGCTGAATTTATAGAAAACTCCTACCATATTTTTGTATGAATCTTCAGGAGCTGTTAGGCCATTGGCTGTCACTTTAATTCGCACCTATATCTAGTGTCTGTAGGGGTACACAAGACCAGGGAGGTCATTCACTAAGAGGGCCACCGAATTCGCGTTTTCCCCGCCGTAGTTATAGTTCCCGAATATTTCCGCATTTTGTGCTAAAATTTGCGCCGATTGTACCCCCATTTTTGAGATTGCCCCCCGGAGTTTTTGGCGGAAAACGCCAAGATCGGGAATTTGGCGCAAAATCGGCGGCCGGATATTGCACGCGGCACGACAATGGAGGGAGGGGGCGGGACCAACACGAAAACCGGACGTGTGGTAATCTGGAAAAAAAAAAGATAACAAAAACAAACCCCGCCACATTTTTAAAAAAAAATTGAAGTTGTCGGCGCAACATTTCACTTACACCTTGAGTCAATTCACCCTGGATAGCCGGTTAAATTTATTGTAATTTTATGAAGGCATTTTCACAGCGGAACTTCAGCGCAAAGGCAGCGCCACAAGGGTGGACGTCGGAAGGAACTGACTTGATGAATCACCGACACGGACCCCGAAATCCAGTGCAGGAGAAGGAGAACGCGCCGCTGGAGAGATCGCGAACGGACCGGGTATAATTAGTAAAATCTGCCCACAGTGCTTTTCTTGTTGTAAATGCAAAAAACACTGGGTGATGGTTACCGATGGCATGCGTTCAATGGGAAGTGCAATAATTGATCACTTCTAACAGGGGCGGGAACTGGCCCCTTTAATCACCCACCACCGGAATTTTCCGTTGGGGGCCTGGTTGGTCCTGGCTGGTCTGGGCGCGGTCCGGAGGCTGGTCCGGGGCCCGGTCAACACTCACCTCCTACAAATTTTAACATAATCTATAGTACCTGCATCGTACATGCAGGTACTATTAATCAGTACACCAGGCGCACGGCCGCTGCTTCCTGCGTCTGTGCATACATTCAGCTACACGTCACGCGTAAACTGACGTACCATTGTGCGGCACCTGTTTGTAGCGTGGAGGAGGCTGACACTTACCAGCTGTCAGGTATCCTCCGTCCATGTAGCTCCGCGGCTTGGTGTAAAGAGGCGGGAGCAGTGAGCCGTCACTATCCCGCTCCCCACAACCAAGCTACCAAAGACGAGGGAAGACGGGAAGAAAGGAAGGAAACCGCGCCAAAGGGTGGTATTATGTTTTTTTTTTTAAAAAATTATAGAATGGGGCAGTAATTATGTCTGGGGCAGGGGCATTGTTTCTATCTATTATGGGGCTGCAGGGTCATTATTGTATATCTGGGGCGCTTAGCAGGGGCTATAATTATATGACCTGGGGCGGGGGGTGGGAGTTATTTAATCTGCGGGCGGGTAGCAGGGGGCATTAATTATATGTCGGGCTGGGGGGATTATTCTATACCCGGGGCTGGAAGGGGGCATTAATTATATGTCTGGGGCGGGAGGGGGGATTATTCTATTTCTGGGGCTGGCAGGGGGTATTGATTATATGTCTTAGGTGGGGGGCATTATTCTATATTTGGGGCTGGCAGGGGGCATTAAATATATGTCTGGGACGGGGGGGCATTATTCTATAACTGGGGCTAGCAGGGGGCATAAATTATATGTCTGGGGTGGGGGGGATTATTCTATATCTGGGGCTGGCAGGGGGCATTAATTATATGTCTAGGGCAGGGGGGCATTATTGGATATCTGCGGCTGGCAGGGGGCATTAATTCTATGTCTGGGGCGGGTTGGGGGAATTATTCTATGTCTGGGGCAGGCAGGGGGCATTATTCTATGTCTGGGGCAGGCAGGGGGCATAAATTCTATTTCTGGGGCAGGCTGGGGGCATAAACTCTATGTCTGGGGCAGGCTGGGGAAATTAATTCTATGTCTGGGGTAGGCTGGGACCATTTATTTTATGACTGGGTAGGCTAGGGCCATTAATTTTATGTCTGGGGCAGGCTGGGGGCATTATTATTACGCCTTGGTCATAGTAGGGGCTCTATCAATACTGGGGTGGGTGTGGGGGGTTAAGGAGGTTAAATGAGAGAAAGAAGAAATACATTGCCCTTACCATTACAGTATGTTACATTATGGGGCACTATTTGTGTGGTACTAATATTTCAGGGGGCTCTATTACAGTATTTGGGGCACAGTATTGGTGGTAGCAGATAAAGGGACAGTTAAGGGACAACCGGAAAGTGCAGAACATAAGATGTCTGTGTGGTAAACTTTGCAGGAATGCTGTGTACCTGGAGGAAGAGACAAGGTGATGGTGGAACTAATGGAGAAGATGATGAACGAGTCCAATCCGAGGAAAAGTCACCTGATGTCACAGGATGTAATAGGTGAGGATCTCATGTGTTTTCTGTAGCTGTATATGATAAATACTGATTTTTTTCATGTTCACTTCTGTGTATATATGTAGTATTATAGTAGTTATATTCTGGTACATAGGGGGCAGTATTATAATTCTTGTACATAGGGAGCAGTATTATAATAGTTATATTCCTGTACATAGGGGGCAGTATTACAGTAGTTATATCCTTGTACATAGGGGGCAGTATTATGGAAGTTATTCTTGTACATAGGAGGCAGGTTTATCGGGTCATGTGTATGCATCATTTACTGATCAACAGGTCACATTCTTTGCGCATTAGATTCACTTACTAGTAAAAGATGTTCTTGTTTTGCATTAAGGCCATCTGCCAACAATTTGTCTGTAATAACCTCACCCACATTATCTGACCACACCCACTTGTTTTGACTCCACCCATAAAATGGGGCCACTTTTATAGCTTTTTCCAGGGCCATTTTAAATTCCCAGTCCGCCCCTGTCTAAGCCCCATGCTTGGGTATTTGCATTTCACTTGTATACACAATACGAATGCCACATGTGCCACAAGTGTGTAGTCTATTATAAATGATTCCTATTGCCAGCCCTTTATTTAGTGTAATCGCTACCACCTGTCAGTGGTAGGTTTACAGGTTTGTAGTCTATTGTAATCACTATCCAGTGTCAGTTCTCCAATTAGTGTAATCATTATCCATTGTAAGTCCTACTAGTGTAATCACTGCAACAACTCAAATGTATATGAGCCTAAGTAACACACAAATATTGATGAGAGCATGACACAAATATAAAAAGGCGGCCAACCCTCGACACAAATAGAAAGGAGTGACCAGCACATTACAGAAATATAAGGTGGTGACCAGCAGCGCATAACTCAAATATAAGGCGGCGACCAGCACTGCTTACACGATTATAAGGAGGCGATCAGCGTATTACACAAATATAAGGTGGTGACTAGAAGCACATAAGGAGGAGATAAATATATTACACAAATAAAAGGAGGAGATCAACACATTATACAAATATAAAAGGATGACCAGTGCATTACACAAATATAAGGAGGCAATCAGCGCATTATACAAATATAAAAAGGGAAACCAGTGTATCGTCCAAAAGTACACCTTTGGGCCCCTCCACATGAGTGAAAGGGTTAAAGTACACTAATGTCATTTTTGTACTGAATTGCACTGTTTGCAATTTGATAACACTGTTCCTATGTTATTATCATTGTATGTTATGTAAATTGGTTGTACCACTGTACGGTCCAAGCCCTGCTAGGTTGGGAGGTAGAACCTGTATATGTATATAAGTTACCTAATACTGTGAGTGTCAGAGCAGACATGTGCTCAGTTAGTATGGCTCAGTCAGTGAGTGTCTACTGAGACAGTGAGGTGATTGTCAGCAGGACACAGCAACAGGAGCTTTACAGCATGATCGGCTGCTATGGGGCCTGCACAGAGAGGGGCCTGCAGGCCGCACTATCTCTGCATCCAGGTAAAAGTAGTGGTGAAGACACTAGCCGTATAGCAGATACAGACGTAAGTATAAATTCCTGGTTGCATGCAGGGGCTCTGCATGCAACTAGACATGTTATACCTGCTGCTTGGTCAAATCAAGGATCCTTTTTCCATTGGAGCTGATGGTATTCTCCACACACTGCGGCCACACCCAAACTTTCTGTGCAACCTCTGTGTTCTAGGATGGACTGCAGTGTGAGAGCCTCCCTCTGTGTAATTCTGCCGTGAGGATTCAGACAGAGGAGAGAACACAGACACAGAGTAAGGACACACAGAAGACCCCTGTTGTACTCTGCCTCCAAGGTATGTGTGTACCTAACATTTGGCCCCTGTACTCTGCCCCCAGTGTGTGTATTCCATGTGACCTCTGTGCTATGGCCCCAGTGTGTGTATTTCATGTGACCCCTGTGCTATGGCCCCAGTCTGTGTATTTCATGTGACCCCTGTGCTATGCCCCCAGTCTGTGTATTTCATGTGACCCCTGTGCTATGCCCCCAGTCTGTGTATTCCATGTGGCCCCTGTCCTCTGCTCCAGTGTTTATTCCATGTGACCCCTGTGCTATGCCCCCAGTGTGTGTATTCCATGTGGCCCCTGTCCTCTGCTCCAGTGTGTATTCCATGTGGCCCCTGTCCTCTGCTCCAGTGTGTATTCCATGTGACCCCTGTTCTTTTCCCCCAGTGTGTGTATTCCATGTGACCCCTGCCTCTGCTCCAGTGTGTATTCCATGTGACCCCTGCCTCTGCTCCAGTGTGTATTCCATGAGGCCTCTGTGCTCTGCCCCCGGTGTGTATTTCATGTGGCCCCTATCCTCTACCCCCAGTGTGTATTCCATGTGGCCCATGTGCTGTGCCCCCTTGTTTGTGTATTCCATATGCCCTCTGTGCTCTGCCCCCAAGGTATATGTCTTCCATGTGGCCACAGCTGCTTTAGTGTGTCATTCTTCCATCATCATTCAGTTAAGCCCTCCCACTCTCCCCTGCTTTCTGACGGGAAAAACGGGAGGAGAGGGGAATGGTGAGTGTTGCTCACCCCTCGCCTCTCCATAGCGATCTGAGTGGCCACTCCACAAATCAGGGAAGGTATATAACCTGCCTTATCCTCTGCAGAGCTGCTGCATGGTTTAGATACAGTGCAGAGAAACACAATGGCCCAAATATATCATAAGTGAGGCAAACTGTCTTAGTGCAGGGTGCTGGGGGATTATTGAATACTGGCACATGGTCTTCCATTACATGGTGCCCCCTGCACTGCTGGGGAAGTGTGAACCATCTTTTTTTTGATGCACCTTTATAAATTTATCAAGCTGTCTGAAAGTCAGAATATTTCTAGTTGCCCATGACAACCAATCACAGCTCCCCTTTAAAATATTCATGAGCTTAGCTGTGATTGGTTGCCATGGGCAACTAGAAATATTCTGACTTTCAGACAGCTTGATAAATCTGCCCCAGAGTGTGCAACATTCTGTCGAGTAATAAATGTGTTGCAAAATCAGACTAAGCAGTAACACGCACTTTTAGGTGCACATTTTTTCTGTCTTGTCTGACACAGTACGGATGCAACACAAAACTGGCACAAGAACACTACTTATATAGATGTGTAAGTTCCAAGGTTGTTATTTTCAGTGCAAAGTAGGAAAATTGGCGCAATAATCGATCTGGGCCAATGTGTTCACCACACAGGGTCCCTGCATAATTCACATCTATGGTGGCCACGAGCTAGCTGCCGTCTTTGCGGCTAACTCACGGATGTGTTCACATGTTCCGTGCATTCAAATGAAACACATGTGATCTGTAAGAAGAACATGTTTTGCATTGTTTACATTCAAGAAGAAGCAACAACACATGTTGCTACTTTTCAAATGCAAGCATGTAGGACTAAACACTTTTGCTTCACAATTACGACACAATTCGCAACATTTGAGTTTTGCCTTAGTGTGAAATTATGTAAAGTGAAATTTTAGTGTTTTTGAATAAAATGTAATGTGTAGAATATTGTTGTATGTAATCATATACCTGTGCATGAAGTAATGGTATAGTAATTATTAAAATTACTAATATGATAACATCTATTCATTAATAGGTCGGTGGACACGAATCAGGTTACGTTCTTCATTTCTTGTTTTTTTTTTTTTAACATATTCATCATATAGACCCGGAAAGCTCAATGGCGTATATGCTGAACGTGTCCATAGAGTACAAAGGCAGGTAAAGGCCTTATTTTGACCTCTGTCTGCTCAATATCATCCAACAGGAAACACTGGGTGGAATAGTGTAGAAGACTACACTACTGCTTCCTGCTGGGAAAAAAAAGTTATAAGTTAAGCAGAATGTAATGATATGGTACCCATTCCCATAATCTGCTGAACGTATACTGTGGATGCTCCGTCACTGAAGTAACTCTTCAAATATGGTCAATAGAGAGACATCCCGAGCATAAGCAGCAGCAAATCACTGTCTGCTGCTAATGTTTACTCCTTCTAAAGGGGTAACTGTTTCCAATGGTGCTAAGTATATTGGCACATCACAATGTACACACTGGGAGGCCCCACACAAAAGTTTTCTATGGGGCCCAATCAATTCTAGTTATGCCTCTGCCCTAAGGGGTCTGATTGTTCAGTACTGTTGTACTGCAGTATGTTGTTAGAGTATTCCCTTTATTAATATGGATCATGACATGACAGCCCTGGGAGCCTCTAAAAGGCACCTGGCTGTTATGGCAATTGACCTACTGACCGTATAATGATGGCCACCTAACCTGCATGGAGAAGGCTCATCCTCATCTTACATGTACGTCTTTTGATGGTAAGAGGTTAAGTGTGAGATGGAAATGCCAGTAGGTTTTCTGGACTAATGAGCCCCAATAGAGCATTTATTTCTGTGACTTCGTTACAAATGATGGCACTTTTACAAATGAGTCTTTCCATCCCTTAAATTTTGAGCATTTTGTACAGCAGGCATTCTGTGATGTCCTGCACTGCACAAAAGCCCAATGCAAAGTAATTGTTGCTTTTTGACTCAAATTTTAATTTCTTAAAGGAAATCTACCATCAAAGTCCATCATGATAAACCAGGGACACTTAGGCTACATGCAACATGTGACTATCCGGTCGATGCCGACTGGGCACACATCCAGCACATGCAGAGTAGGAGGGGTGACCCCTCCCCTCTCCATAGAGATTCACGGCGCACAGCACAGTAACACAGGGGAAGATCTTTTCCCCATGTACGGAGCGATACCGTGCCCCACGTGTGTCATGCGGCCATTGCCGTCTATGGGGGATGTATGTATGGCAGCAAGCTTACGGCCTTACATACATCCCCCCGACGATCGTGTGCATGGGGCCTTACTCATAGATCCAGGCACTGTGACTGTGGTAATCTTCTTAAAATTATTACCCATGGCCTCCTTCTTCTAAAATCAACTTTTACAATTATGCTAAAAAGCCTGAAGGGCTACGCTAGCCACTCTGTGATCTGGCTTTACAGACAGTTACACTGTCTCACCCTGAATCCTGCTCCCTCAGCAGTGAGATTACTCGAGTAAGTGCTCACTACACAAGAGCTGAGGAAGCCAGGGGGAAGGGTGAGGCAGTTCAACAGTCTGTAAAGCCAGATCACAAAGGGGTTAGCATAGCTAGCCCCTTAGACTTATTGGCATAATTGTAAAAGTTTTGCATGGAAGGAGGCCATGGATAACAAATGTAAGAAGATTACCACAGTCATGGTGCCTGGATTTGTGAGTAATGCCCTTTATCATGCTGGATTTTGATGCTTGATTTCCTTTAACTAGTTTTCTAAATTAAGGCCCACAATATACAGAAATCAAGTAAAGTATACAGGGCACACATTGCAGCAACATATACTGTGTTAATCACAGTGCATAAAGCAATGTCACATAGTCTGCAAGTGATACATGGAACAATGTATTAGTGTTATTCAGAAAGCAAAAAACACCATATACAGGGCCACATCTGCCATGAGGCGAAATGAGAATCTCACCTCAGACGGCAGATAAGCAAGCCCTGATGGGAGGGGCAGCTTGGGTGAATGAAATGTGGGTGATTGCGCCCATTGCCGCCCAAATCACCCACCATGAAATTAATTAGGTCTGTTTCTTTAAGAACATGGACAAGATTAATATACAGTGTGGCGCAGGCCTTTTTAGTTGCGCCGCTGTGTTGATCTAAAGCACTCAGGCGGCGTGTGATGATGTCACCTGCATCCCTGCACAGAGCATTCAGTGGGAGAAGAGGAGACAACTGAGGCTGCATGGGAGAATAACTGGAGGTAAGTAGCTGATTTATTATTTTTATTTCTGGCGGAGGCTGTGTATGTATTGGGGTAGGCTGTGTATACTTGTGGGGGGGGAGGCTGTGTGTGTATACAGGTGGATGCTGTGTATACTTGGGGTGGGTTGTGTATATACAGAAGGAGGCTGCATATATACAGAGGGAGGCTGTGTATATACTGGGGGAGGCTGTGTATACTTGGGAAGGGGTTTGTTGTGTATACAGGGGGGAGGCTGTGTATACTTAGGAAGGGGATGTTGTATATACAGGGGGAGGCTGTGTATAGTGTATATACTAGGGGAGGCTGTGCATATACTGGGGGAGTTTGTGTATCTAATGCAGGGGCAAGCTGTGTATCTAATACTGGGGGAGGCTGTGTATATATTGTGGGTGGAGTCTGTGTATATATTACTGGGGAAGCTGTGTATATATTGCTGGGGGGGGGCTGTGTATATACTGGGGAGGCTGTGTATAGTGGGCGAGGTTGTGTATACTGGGGGAGGCTGTATGCCTTATTGCAGGTGGCTGTGTGTAGTGGGTACTACTGGGGGTGGAGTGGCCCTGCATACTGTCAATGGGGGGGGGGGGTCTATATATAGGAGCTGGAATTTAATTAAACTGCGTGGCCTTGTATAGATTACTGTATAATTTAATTTGGAAGTATGTATATGGGGGCTGTCATGAATAAATAAAATGGGTGAGTATATAAATTAGCTGGGTGCTGTAGTTCAGGGCATGTGGTATATAATTGTAGGTACTGTACGTGCTATAATTTATTCGGGGGACTATATAAAGGATGTTTTATGTGCAGAATAGTGTATAATTTATATTAAGGAACACAATCCATTATAGTGTAAGTAACTGTATTTTTTGGGGGGTGCTGTGTGGAGTTATGCTGCATGTAGCTGAAGACTTCACTTTGACAGTGAAATCAGCAGAGTCTGACTTTATGTTTCATATTTGTCGGCAAAGTTTACACCTGAAAATATACCAGTATTGTGGTTTGTAGCATCACAATCCGCTTTCCCCAAATCATGCCTTTTGCCCATTTCATTTAGCAAATCCCCCTCATTGTGTGTACGATTTGTCACAAAGAGTTTCATTAACCCAGCCATGTCCTTCAATACATGTGTTCTTATGTCTGTCTGTGCCAATGACACAAAGTTCTTCAACAAGGTCAGCCAAAGGCTGTTATCTTGTCACCACCAAGTAAATGTGAACAATTTAATGCGAACTGTATCTTGCAGTGAAGGTTCACCTGTGATATATAATACAGGCAGTCCCCGGGTTACATACAAGATAGGGTCTGTAGGTTTGTTCTTAAGTTGAATTTGTATGTAAGTCGGAACTGTATATTTTATCATTGTAATCCCATCCAGAACTTTTTTGGTCTCTGTGACAATTGGATTTTAAAAAATGTTGGGTTGTCATGAGAATCAATATTAACACTAAAGCTTCATTACAGACACATTTGATAACTATTACAGCTGATCATTGTAGCCTAGGAATAAAGTACAATAAATTACCAATATCCAGAGGTCCATTTGTAACTAGGGGTCGTATGTAAGTCGAGTGTTCTTAAGTAGGGGACCGCCTGTATGTACTTATGAGAATCAGGCTAAGATATTTGGGAGCATTCATTATTTTTGGTGCTCTGTATTTTTTTTTTTGTGCCCAAATTTATGAGTTATTTGCAATGTGATGTTATATTGTGGTGCATGGCCTTAAAGTACAGTCATGGCCAAAAGTTTTGAGAATGACTTTTACAAAGTCTACTGCATCAGGTTTTATAATGGCAATTTGCATATTCTCCAGAATGTTATAAAGAGTGATCAGCTTAACCGCAATTAATTGCAGAGTCAATATTTGCCTAGAAAATGAACTTTTTCCGCCAAAACACATTGCAACTTCATTGCAGGCCTGCCTTAAAAGGAGCAGCTAACATCGTTTCAGTGATTGCGCCAGTAACACAGGTGTGGGTGTTGATGAGGACAGGGCTGGTGATCAATCTGTCATGATTAAGTAAGAATCACACCCCTGGATACTTTAAAAGGAGGCTGGTGCTTGGCATCATTGTTTCTCTTCTGTTTACCATGGTTATCTCTAAAGAAACACATGCAGTCATCATTGCACTGCACAAAACTGGCCTAACAGGGAAGAGTATCACAGCTAGAAAAATTACACCTCAGTCAACAATCTATCGCATCATCAAGGAATTCAAGGAGAAAGGTTCTGTTGTTGCCAAAAAGGCTCCAGGGTGCCCAAGAAGGACCAGCAAGCACCAGGACCATCTCTTAAAAGTGTTTCAGCTCCAGGATCGGGCTACCAGCAGTGCAGAGCTTGCTCAGGAATGGCAGCAGGCAGGTGTGAGTACCTCTCCACGCAATGTGAGGCAGAGACTCTTGGAGTAAGGCCTGGTGTCAAGGAGTGCAGCAAAGAAGCCACTTCTCACCAGAAAAAACATCAGGGACAGGCTGATATTCTGCAAAAGGTACAGGGAGTGGACTGCTGAGGACTGGGGTAAAGTCATTTTCTCTGATGAATCCCCTTTCCGATTGTTTGGAACATCTGGAAAACTGCTTGTGCGGAGAAGACAATGTGAGCAATATCACCAGTCTTGTCTCATGCCAACTGTAAAGCATCCTGCAACCATTTATGTGTGGAGTTGCTTCTCAGCCAAGGGAATCGGCTCTCTCACAGTCTTGCCTAAAATCACATCCATGAATATTGAATGGTACCAGAATGCCCTCCAAGAGCAACTTCTCCCAACTGTCCAAGAGCAGTTTGGTGATCAACAATGCCTTTTCCAACATGATGGAGCACCTTGCCATAAAGCAAAGGTGATAACTAAATGGCTCAGGGAACAAAACTGAGATTTTGGGTCCATGGCCTGGAAACTCCCCAGATCTTAATCCCATTGAGAACTTGTGGTCAATCATCAAGAGTCAGGTGGACAAACAAAAACCATCATGTGACAAAATGCAAGCATTGATTGTGCAAGAATGGACTGCTTCAATGGGGACTCGAGCTGTTTCAGGGGACCAAGGCTCTTGCACTGGAAGCTTGGCCAAACACCTGGAAACTCAAAAGGATGAACCACCACTGACAATTGAAAAGAACAGCATGGGCAAGCATGCATGGATGCCTCTGTAGGCTGCTTAAAACGCACCATTCATGCCAAAATTATGGCAACAGCATGGCCATGACATAGTGACAGAATGAAGCTAGATAGCATCTAGAACATCAATAATTGACCCTGACCACTATGGGGACGGCATGCATGACACGGCAGCAGCGGCAGGCTGAAGTGTCTTTGGCCACATACCCCAAATGGCTCAGGCTTAAAAGCCAATGGGTGGCATAGAGGACCAAAGGAGTGAGCCAAGAAGCTGCTCAAATATAATCGGTAATGATAAAAGTTGGCCAGTACTATTTTGTGGATTACCAGCAGGTGGCGACAAAGTTTAACAAGTTTGTTGTGGAAGCCATGAAAACAACCCAAATTCTGCCTGACACGACTCGTTGATAAGGGACCATGATGCCAGTTCATATCCATCGCTGCACTGGCTGCCAGTCTCCTTCGATACATTTTAAAATATAACCCTCTCCGTAAAGCTCGTATAATGCTGCACCCCTTACCTCTCCTCGCGTTATCCAGTCTATCGCCCCACCCGTGCTCTTAGACCCCCAGTGATCTTAGATTAACCTCTACCCTAGTGCGTGACCTCCCACTCCGCGTCTCCAGACTTCTCAGCTTCAAGCTGCCCAATTCTAGGAATCTCTGCGTCGCCGCTACAGACTATCCTAACGTCCAAGTTCAAACGTGTCTCTTGAAACCCATTTCTTTAGGCAGCCTATACACCCATTAACTGCATGACAGGTGTTAACTTTCTACTAACCCGTCCTGTGTCCGTCCTCACCATCTGTTATCCACAAAACCAACGCACCATACTTCTCTGCAGTCCCACCTTCACCCTGGCCTGGTTATAAGATGACGGCTGGAGTGGTTCAAGCGTCATCAATCCAGTGATTTATATATTTGTTCTATTCCCTAAGCAGAATGGTGGCTTGACATTAATAGTCTTTTAACTCGTGTTACCCCTCATCTTCACACCCGTCAAGCTTCTGGCGAGCAGGAACCTCACTCGTTTGTTCCATACAAATGTTTGTGCTCTGTTTACATTACATTTGTAATTTGTTTCCTAGATTTGTAAAGTGCTACGGAATAGATGGGCGCTATATATAAAGATTATTATATTATTATTTATGGAGGCAGTGACTAGTATAGATTAAAGGTTGCTGCAGTTTAAAACTTGTTTTATTGGATCTTGGGTGGAGCTGGGCTCCGCTTCCAGCGAGGCTTTTCGCCAATCCAAGCCCGCTGTCCTAGCCTCTCCCAACAGCACTTCTAAGAACCTTTGTTAAAATTCAGTGTAGTAGCGTTCTATAAGTTTTGTGGAAATGGGCGGGTGAGTTAGGGGAATGTAAACAATGCGCAAGAAGCACCTTGGCGGGGAAAATAAAAAACTACCGGTAAAATGATAAGTTGCCAGTAAATATTTTGTGGATTACACGCAGGGTTGGCAACGTACAAGTTGTATTGTGGAATGCCCTGTCATAGTTCTTTGGCGGTGTGCCGTTTAGATCGCCGATAGCTCAGCATTTGAGCCCGCCTGCTGTCGCTTTCGCGACGGCACTGCTGTGTGCCTAGCGACCGACTGTCGGCGCCATGCCCACGGATGTTTCGAGGAGGAGGAGGTGGAGGAGGGTGGGGAGGATAGGAGGTATAGTATCCTTTTTTGAGACCTGGACCGAGGTAGCCCCCCAATCCTCTGGTCTCAGTTCTATGACCATGCCCCATGGCCATACTCGTCCAGCCTCACACAAGTAAGTGGTAGTAGCGTTCTTATCAATTTGGTGACATGGCGGTGAGGGGATGTAAACAATGCACAAGAGCGCTGAGATAATATCCGTAAATGTAAAAAGTTTGCCAGTATATTTGTGATTACACAGCAGGTGGTCGACAAAGTTAACACACTTTGATGTGGAATCCATGAAAACAACCCAAATTTCTGCCTGACACAACCTCGTTTCATAAGGGGAGACTAGTATGGAGGCACTATATGGACGACTTTTTGGGGTACAATGAGACAACGGTGTGAGGCTGCTATGGAACAATTTAATATTTGATAGTGCCTTGTATGTGGCAGTCCAAAAGTTTTTCAACCAAGGAGCAGGTATGGCCCGCCAGAAAAATGAATAGAATTGAGTGCCTGTATGTGGAGCATGTCCAAAAAGTTTCAAACCAGAGGAGCAGTAGTGCGCCTCCAGAAAATGAAATAGATTGAGTGCCGGTATGTGGCAGTCCAAAAAAGTTTCAAACCGAGTAGCAGTATCGGCCCTCCAGAACAAATTGAATAGAGTGATGCCTGTATGTGGGGCATCCAAAAAATGTATTACAACAGAAGACCGGGTAGGTGGCCCTCAGAAAAATAAATGTCATAAAGGTACTATGCTAGAGCATGGGGCCTGTCACAAAATAGCCAGTTTCCTCTGCTTTAATTGTACAAAGAGCGGAGAAAGGAGGTGGAACGGGGGGGAATAGGAGGAGGAGTGCATAATTTTCAGTTTAGCTTCCTTCACCTGGTGAGATTGGAATTAATGAGAAATCCAGGCTTTCAATTTCATCTTAAATAAGCTCCAGCCTGTCAGCGCGTCATCGACAGGCATGGATACGCGCTTCGGTGATGATGTCCACCAGCTGCACTGAAAACCGCTCGACACACGCAGCGGCAGGGCAAGTGCAAGCAACCGTTCCAGCGTACAGCCAGTTCCGTCCACAGTGTCCACTTTGACACCCAGTTTGTAGGGAACTGTGTGATCATTTAAGAGACGATGGTATTGTTCAGCACGTACTCCCTCCCATCTTTCTGAAAAGATCACCCTACTCTGCCGAGACTGGGACAGGTTACCGGTCTTGCTGGGGTGACATAAGCTGCAAAAGCTGTAAAGGCGTACAACCACTGCCAGTGCTGTAAAACTGCTGCTCGCCTACTCTCCCTCGCTACTTGTCCCGCAGACACTCACTCACTCTGCTGCTCAAGCGGCTGTTCCGAAGGGAATAGTGTTTCGGCTTGGGTGCACCAGTGGCTGCTGGTATTCATGCCTTCTCACATTCCTTGCCTCTCCAGGGATTGATGATGGAAAGATTTTGGCTTGTTAACCGTGGTCCAAAGGTGAATACCCAGTATCGGTGCTGAATAAATCTTTGAACGTCTGAGGTCACTGAATAGGTCCCCTACATGAAATCTGCCATATGCGCCAGAGTACTAACGCGCAAGAAATTCACCCCCTCCCCACTGGGCCTGACTGTCCATTTCCCCCTCCTCCAACTCCGCTCCAACTCCTCTTCTTTCTGCCCTACAACGCTGACATGAAGGATGAAACAATGGTCCCCGCTTGTGTCTCGCCAACATTCTCCTCCTCTCCTGCCTCATCCTCCTCCACACCATCCCTCCACCTCCTCCGATATTGCGCGTGAGAACAGACCTAGGGTGGCTTTGGCGTCAACAAGGGAATCTTCTTCCCCTGTCTCTTTTGACATGCGCCAGCTTCCGACTTCAAATGCTGATCTAGAGAGTTTTTCACAGGCCAACATCGGATGGATAGGCTGATTGTGCGGCATCGCCACTGACATCGTGTGACTCCTCGAAGTTACTCAGGCCACCTACACGATTCAGACATCCACGTCCACTCCTCCTAGTTGTAGACTTGAGGAAGCTGACTGACCTGACTACCCAGTTCTGGGTGGAAGTTGACACTCTGGCAGTCTACAATCGCTCTGCGCTCTGTAAATCTGGATAACATGGTTCATGTTGAATTCCACTCGTGGCACGTCTCACAACGTCGTTGATCGGCAGTTTGGAGGCAGCGCTGCGCTGCCTGAGAGTGGCAGCATCTGTTCTGGACTTCCTGAAATGCGCACAGATCGCGCGCACCTTTGTGACTCAATCCAGACGATTGGGGTATGTCTTGAGGAACGCTGAACTAATGAGATTTAACACTGGGCGCAGGCATGGCACCGGTCATCTAGTCGGTGCGCAGTTCAGAGGCCGCCACCAGTTACGGCCGTTTCCACACAGAACCATTCCTGGGCTTCAGGTTCAGCGTGCCATCCACAGATCAGTCTAGAGCGCCGTGATAGGGCGCCGTTGTAAAGATTCTTGGCGTGTGCCTTTTATCTCCTAGGCGTCAGCGTTTGATCTACCGGCAACTGGCATGATCACGTATAAGCGAACGGGAGGGACACATGGAAAGAAGGTCCGCTGCCTCCCGCCCACGGCTGCGGCCCGCCGCAATAGGCTGACGAGATTACCATGCCCCGGATGGTAGTTCGGCAGGAGAGGGTGGAGAGGAGAGAGGCGCTAGCCTGAAAGACCGTGGACCGGGTAGGCCCCGATCCTCGGCGTCGCATATATACCACCGCAGGTCAGACTCGGTCCGCCGCCACCCAATTGACCCAATGTCCGTCAGCGCTATAATAGTGGCCCTGCCCGGCATGCATCGTCCACGTTTCCGTGTCAGGTGGACCTTGTCAGAACGGCGTTTGGTCAGGCACGGAGATGTTTCTGACCGTGCTGCTGCAGGGCTGGGACGCACTCGGGAAAAGTAGTGCGCGGGGATGAATACCGCGGGGCGGCGCCGCATGAGTGTCGAAGGCCTCGGTCTCTACTAAGCCTAGAGGGCAGCATCTCCAGGCGAAGCATCGGGAGATGTGGACATTAAGGGCTTGGTCGTGCTGTGGGTTGCCTAATTTCCGTTTCCGCTCCATCGTCTGGGGTATTTGAGAAGCTGAACGCTGGGTGATGCTGTGGAGATCGTGGAGGCCGACGATGGGGGTTTTTGTGCAGGGTCCTGGGCAGGGGGCTGCTTCCGCTGACACAGGCAGGAGCCTTGGTGTGCACGGCCGTAGGTGAACGGGCTTGGGGCCCCTGATGGGTTTGTTCGCAGTCATATGCCCTGCCGCATACGGGGGTAGTTAAGCTAGTAGTGGTGGAACCCCTGCTGATCCTGTTGGCAAAGGTTGCACACCACAGTCCGTCGGTCTCCGGTGTTTCCTTAAAGAACCTCCAGACGTCTAAAATCTAGCCCTCCCGCGAGCCCCGCCTGGGAGCTCACTACGTGACCATGTGGGCGCTGAGCACCTGCTCTGGCCCGGCCGCTCCGTCTGGCCTCCACACTGCCTCTTCCACCTGTTCTGGTCGAGGACTCTCCTCCGCTCAGAAGCACTGTTTCACCCGGCCTCTCAACCCAGCTTGGGTCTGGTCACCTCATCATCCTCCATCCCTCAGTCTGCTCCCCCTCGGACTCCTGCCCGACAACAACTCACCAATGCTGCACCGTCCTCCTCATCGCGAACACTCTTTTACACCTTCTTCCCACTACGTCACAAGGTCCTCATCACCCACACTGCGACTGGTGGAACCTGGCCGTCGGACAATTGCGCAGCACAACCGACAAGTGTTTGTGCTGTGGGAAGGTCCAGAAAACAGTTCCTCAGATATGCCGGTTCAAAATGCCAATTTGCCTGGAGTGGGCCTACGGGGGGGAGGAGGCTTAGTGCAGAGCTGGAGGGTGCGATTTTCTGGACTGGTGAACTGCGTGGAACACGGACTGGTGGACCAAATTTGCTCGACAGCTTGTCGGCACCCCACATCACTGTTCGCCTGTTCTGGCCTAAACATTTCTACCAACGGGGGGGGGAAGTCCCAGTAACTTCATACATGAACCTCTGGAGTGAGCTCGGCGGCGTTCCCCGTCTCCCTCATCACAGGTGGTGGTCTCACCCGCCCCGACCACCC
Organism: Engystomops pustulosus; assembly: GCA_019512145.1. Lineage (NCBI taxonomy): Eukaryota > Metazoa > Chordata > Amphibia > Anura > Leptodactylidae > Engystomops > Engystomops pustulosus. The sequence continues at coordinate 106,792,818 of CM033641.1, read as the reverse complement.
TCTCCCCTCACTATGGACGACCCACGTCCACGCCTCGGCCGCTACCCTACCCCTCGGTTAAACATTTTGAAAATGAAAGTATAACTTAATTTTTTTTAACTTTTTTTGTGTTTTTGGGGTTTTTTTTTTTTTGTGTTTTTGTTAGTTTTTAAAACCAAACGATGCTATCCTATTGCTAAGTGGCATTTTCTAGCCAATTATGAAAGCACACTGCTATGCAGATGATGCGCGGAGTTACGAAAAAAAACGTAAATAAAAGTAATGGCAGACGTGCCTATTGAAATCAACCCCTAATAAATTTTCCCACGTCTGGCTTTGCGATGGATATGTGCGGCATAGCCTAACACAACGGGCGCAAGTCGCACTACAAATCCGCACACTAGGTATAGATTCACGACCAGCAGGACACCACACAGAGCAACCACAAAATAACGATAATATCAGCTTTGTATGCCTAAGTAAACCGTTTGGATCCATATGGCCTATTGTCTACCAAGTTAAAGCACTGCTATGCCCGATGAGATGACGCTGAGTTGTACTAAAAAATAAAACGAAAATACAAAGTAAATGCAGACTGGTGCCTATTGAAAATCAAACCCCTAATAAATTTTTCCCACTTCGGTCGTGCGATGGATATCTGCGTCACGAAGCGCTAAACACAACGGTAAGCAAGTCTCACTACAAGTCCTCCAATATGGTAGTGAGCACGACAGCAGGACAGCCCACCAGCCTATTCAACCTAAAAAAATATATAAACTCTATGGTATGACTAGTAAGCCGTGGATTCTCCTAGGGCTATTTTTCTAGCCAAGGATGAAGCACAACTGCGAGGCCAGATGCAGATGACCTGAGTTATTAAAAAATAAACGTAAAATAAACGAACTGCATACTGTGCACAATTGAAATCAACCCCTAATAAATTTTCCCCACGTTGGTGTTTGGAGGTGGAGATGTGTGTCCTAAGAGCTAAACACACGGTAGAAAGTCCCTGCAATTCCTCACAATATGTGTACGAGCTGAATAAAAAAAAAATGTATAACGAATTGTAGCCCTAAGAAAGGGCTGTTGGGTTCTTGTAGAATCACTCCTGCTAACACTATTGCTAATTGAACAGCCTAACCTATCCCCTGCAGCGGCAGCAGCAGCTCTCTCCCTAGCGGCATCCGACCCAGAATTATCGAGCAGCGCGGCATGGCTAGTCTATTCCCGGGTCACCTGATCTGGCCCCAACCACTGCATCGACTGTAGGTCCAGTATTCTGGGTGAGTGAAGTCTCCTGTCTTGTGATTGGCTCTGTTCTGCCGCAAAAGCAAAACGGCGGGAGATGCCATGTTTCTCGAGCGGGCGAGTATTCGTCCGAGCAACGAGCAGTTGCAAGTATGCTATGCTGAACGAGCATCAGCTCGGACGAGTAGTTCGCTCATTCTGTGATAACTAATGGTCACAGGGACAAAACTAGATTTTGGTTCATGGACTTGAAACTCCCCAGATCTTAATCCTCATTTAGACTGTGGTCAATCATCAAGTCTAGTGGACAAACAAAAACCTCATGGGCAAAATGCAAGCATTGATTGGCAAAATGGACTGCTATCATGTCAGATTGTCCATAAGTTGATTGATCACTGCCAGGTAGAATTGCAGAGGTCAGTGAAGAAGATTGTCAACAATACAAATATGACTTTTGCGTCGGCATTAACTCATCTACACTGCAATAAAGTTTTTTTGTTACTCATATATGATTGCACTTGTATTCTGTATTATTAAAAAATCTGACAACCACACTGCAAACCAAGGCAACAATCATGTGAAGATATAATATTTGTGTCATTCTCAAAACTTTGGCCATGATGTATCACTGTAAGTATGGCTAAAATTGGGCAACAAAAAAAACAAACACAGGCACATTTACACACTTACACATATGTATGTTGTATTCACTGTGCACCAGTGTTCTTTTCCCAGGGGTGTCATGCCACAGATATGCAGCCAGTCGCTGCTAACCACACGTAGTACACAAATTAGATGAGGAGTACCTAGTCCTACTGTTCTGCGCTCCCCTTCCCCAAGATTTTTGTTATCTGTATGTGACGAGAAACATATTTCTTTCCAGACACCATCTTATGGCGACCCGACGCCATCTTGTTCACGCAGCCTCTATGATTCAGCGACGCCATTTGTGTACTCTGGCCTACTGGTGTTTTTGTTCATTGTGTGGCTGTTTTCTTCTTTCTTCTCTCTCTTAAGGTCATGGTTTTGACTATTTTAAAGGGGGCCTTCATAGTACATTTGAGACCCTGTTTCCTCCTTGAGAATGCGCTTTTTTTGAAGAAACGAAAAACTAAGGTTCATTTGGGAAAAAGCACTTAATGGGGGGTTTCTGGGGAGTTCCTCAAATATATCCTCGAGCTGACATATGCAATTTCACGATTTATCACCTTTCCCCCATCTGCAAGCATTCTGGTTTTCTATAACCACGCTACGTGCACCTGAATACAATGTGATTGAGTAAGCTATGACAGTGTCTTGTCTTTTCATGCGGCTTATCCCGTGGCTGGTAACAAAGACCTATTTTTGGCACTCACCTTACAATTTAGGGAGGTTGTTGGAGCCCGGATAAAATCTCAACCAGGAGCGTGTTTCACACCGTATCAACATTGTGCGTTCCAAAAGAATCAGGAACAGAATAGTCAGCCTTTTGAATTTAAGCAATGACAATCATTGAGACTTTAGAGAGAAAGACAGATCTCATGGAATACATAGTCTGTTACAACCGGATTGGTAGTGGGTCATGATGGAGTTAGCACGAAGATGCGTGAAGTCCAGAATAACCAGGTGTCTCCTGTTACTGGATCCGTGTTTCACTGGAAAACGTATGAGATCAAACGGTTAGCGAGGCCTTCCTAGTTACACTGTGACATACGTCCCAAGAAATGTCCCCACAGCAGTGTACCCCATATACCATCCCATAACAGCCGCCGTAATGTCCCGCACACAAACCCCCTAGTTTGGTCCCCCACACATGCCTCCCAGTAATGTCAATCACACACCACAGTATGTCCCCACAGTCTCCCCCAGTAATGTTGCCCACACAGCCCCCCCAAAAATGTCCTCCACCAACCCCCATAAATGTCCCCCGCACAGCCACCCCATCAGTAATGGGCCCCACACAGCCACCTCAGTGAGTTTATGTTGCCCACACAGACCCCAGAAAGTATGTGCCCACACAGTCCCCCCCCTGTAATCCACCCCGTAAGCATATCAATGTCATCAGTAAATGAATGCTGTATTTTTGTTAATGATTGATATAATGATATAATATGAATGAATAACGAATGTGTTATTTTGTTATCCGATATTATGGTGTTAACCCTTGATCACAAGCCAGCCATCTTGGGCAGAGTAGTCCCTTCCCAGTAGTCATTGGGGCAACTATCTGTTTTCCATACTATGCTAATGCCAGGGCACTTGTAATAGATGATATGTAAACATCCCAATATACTTGCCATAACTGGAGTATGACGTACATGGTATCGATCATTCAGACACACCCTGTTAAAGTACCCTAGGGGTCTGAAAATAGTAAGAAAAAAAAGTTATACATTTAAGAAACCTAATGCTATACATCGCCCCCCTTTCGTAGAACTGTTTAAAAAAATAACAGTAAAATCTCGTAAACATGTTAATATCAAGTTGCCCTCTCAAATATCATAAATGTATTCCAGGGAAAGAGGAGAGAAACCATTCTGTCATCCAGCTCTGAGGATCAACCAGGAAAATAAAGTTTTCAGATATCACCTATCCTTATTCAGACTGTCATGATTCAGTCATGATAAGGCTATGTGATATCTGAAACGTGTAGACTGTCTTGCGTGCGGTATGTATCCTGTGGCAGACCATGGCGGCTTTTTTTTAATTCAGAATTAAAGTCTTTGAAAAATTTTATTTTTCAACCTCAACGCTGGATGAAAAAGTGGGTTTGCTCCTCTTTTTCTCCTGAACTGGTTGGTGCTCCAAGGGCTGGGTGCCGACACGACCATTGTCTTACGTGGCAAACGCAACAAAAGCCCCCCCCCCCCCCGCACCCACCGGGCAAGGCATAGCGGCCCGATCGCATTGGCGTTTCTATGGAAACGCTGCGAGCAGTAAACTAGGCGCCTTTGTTTTGGGTTAATTTTAATGCGAAACAACCGGCACTGTTCCCGATTGCAGCATTTCCATTAACGCTGATGCCGATCGGGCCCGACGGCCCACCCGCGGATGAGTGCAGCTTTGTCTGCGTTTGCATTTGCACCAGCCTAAGCCATATCCGTGGCGTGTACGATCCCATTGCTCAGCCTATCATCAGGATGAGCTACTACATCTTCTCTTTGGTTTATAATGATTGCTGCGCTGACCCTGTACCGAAAGATGGCCCAAAAGTTTAGAAAGACCACGTATTGCATGTTACAATGTCAAAAATTGAAATAAAAATTGTTCAAAGGTTGTACGTCCTCAAATGAAGCAACAGAAATAACAGCTCATCCGCAAAAAGTGACATGTCACACCAAAGATGAAAAGTGATTAGCCTCAGAAATGACAACACACAGTTTTTTCATACACACGTTTTATTTTTTTTAAACTGTTTTAGCAAAATAGCACCTACATATTTAGTACCCCGTGATTCATTCTGACCCAAAAAATTAAGGAGACATGTAATTATGTGGCACACAGTAAAAGCCTTAAAACCAAGCCACAAGAAAATGGCACCAAATTTCACTTCATTGGGGAATTTTTTTCCTGATCCAGTACACAGAATGAATATTTTAATACCATAAATTTTTCCTGTTTCCCCAGTACAGGGCATGGGACTATTAAATCCCCTCATTCAAAGTGCAAGTTTGTTTCACATAACAAACACGCCCGAACACTCTTTTCTGGAAAAAAATTTTCTACTTTTTTTTGAATCGGGAGTGCAAATTAAAACGCAAAATCATAAAAGGGGCACAGCGTAGGAGATTAACCATGGGGAGCAACAACCTCATACACAATAGCCCACAATTATTATAGTGTTTTTCCGACAGTTGTTCTGTCGGACTTTGCCTGAAAAGATACAACATGCTTGCACAGTATTTTAAAGAACCCTTCCATTTGAGTTGATGCATTATGAGCGAACCTATCTTGAGAATGCCTAGCTACAACTGATGCAGAGCATATCTTGTTTACTCCCTGTTGCTAAAGTGGTTTTGCTGAAATTTTCATATGAGCTCGTCGCGTCTGTGCCGGGCCAGCGGTTTCCTATTACATTAATTATCACTTGCACCAAGTGATCATCACTCTTCTCCCTGCCAGCATATCAATCAATAATCCATTGCTTGCCCCATCACTCACCTGGCTGTTTCAGGGTGGACCATTCCGTTGATTAGTCCTGTCTTAGCTTGTGTGTAATGTGGATCCGCTTTCCCAAGTCCAATTTTATAATAGTTTTTTTCAGCAAAACCACTCAACTCAGAGATTAAACAAGAGATGATTCTGCCCATTAGCGACTATTCTCAAGTTATGTTTGCTTCATAAAGACAAAGCAAATGGTAGCTATTCCTTTAAGAAGTGTTTGAGCCAGTTTTGTGTTTGGCTGCACTGTGGCCGACAAGGCAGAAAAAATGTGCACCAAAGGGGTATTGTTAGTGCTTACTCAAGGTGCAGCACAATTAATTACTGACGTAATTGTTCTGAAACATTCTGTCTGCAGCAATTCTGCAAAGTGACTAAGGTCAGTACAAAAAGTTGCTACTCTAGATCAGTGCGGGGGCGCCGATTAGACTCCTGTGCGCAGTTTGGATGAATGTGGAGCACCCGCCATATCGACAAACTGCACATAGTACAGACGAGTTTGTAATTGTGGGCCAGGAGGATACCTTTCCTAAATTTTTACCAGAATTATGGCAAATATGAGTGGTAATGCCACATTTAATATGTTTTTGCAGTTTGTGTGTCTAATATGGAACATAGTTATAGAATGTTCATGGCTTACTGGTTAATGAGGAAGCTTAAAATCCATATTGCAGAAGAGAAGCTGGGCTGCACAGCGCAATGGTTCATTTTGAGTTCTAAATGCTGATGATGGAATGTGATGTAGGTGGAGCATGACACATCAACTTACCCACACAGCTCATCGTTACGGTAGCTAGACATGAAGCAGCTTTAAACCCACAGCAAGGCAGCAGTGGTGATTAAGGCTAACATGTTTTAGCAGATTGCTGCTTTTATTTCTGGTTTAGGCCATTTTTTCCATAAATTACTTATTTGTTACAAAAGCAGACAAAAACCTCAAAACACAGTCCTTATCCCATAACCCTGGTCATTACTGTACAATATTTCAAAAGTCAACTATTGCCAGTATCATCAAAAGCAAAAAATGGAGGAAAAAATGAAGGTACATATTAAGTATCCGCGCACCCTCTCACATTTTTTGAAAATGAAAAAGAATGAAGAGTGAGCCCAATACCCATGGATATCCAAAAGAAACACATCTGAAACCTGAACAATGGATACAAAAAGAAGATGGACACCATAGAGGAAACAAGTGCATGATCGAATCTATACTCCGATAGCATTAAAGAGAAGCAGGCTGGCCAGGTTTGTGAAACTTTTCATATCCATGTACACAATAAGGGTCTTCCAAAACATGAGATCATTAACTTGTCACCCCCGTTGCTCTCGTTGAGGAGTTGTTTCCATAGAATTTGAATGTCAGATCTGCAGTGATGATCAGAAAGCCCAAATATATGTATGACCAAGTTCAGATGCGCATGATAGAGGAAAGCATGTGTGTTGTGGGGGGGGGTCCAACGCCATCGAGGAGCCACATATTAGAGATCAAGACATAATTCGACAAATGAGCATAGTTACATGCAGACCAAAACCTGTAAGATTGTGCCTTTTTCCTCTTTCCCAAGCTCCCGCACGTTTCAGATGCCGTGTACAAGAGAACGCAATGTGGTGGTGCAAGAGCCAATTAATGTCCCATATTGAGTACAATATTTCTATCTTTTTTTCACAGTGTCAAAGGTTTTTTAGGTCTGATTTCATCATGAGTGAGGTAGGTCTCTAGGTAAGTTTTGCTAGGCCGGAAATAGGCTAAAGACGAGTGCGGTGGAGGTTTCCTGTAGCAAAGCACAAGATTTCATAGGAAGTCTTGTTACGGGATAATTGAGAGGACGGATGCAGGGATGTCAATACTATGCCTTTGTCACTTTCACTCACCAAGGGAATAGGTTGCTATCAAACTATCCACATTGGGTTGTTTGCCAATTCCAATTATCTTGAATGTTCCACTCCATATCACCAGTCCAGGGTTTTCTTCGCAGAGGGTTGTAAAACTAAGGTCACCACAGCGCGGAGAGAAGTCAGATTTTTACTGCAAGTCCAATGCATGAGGGATCATGTGCAATGACGCTCGTGAGCAAGGGGCATAAAACTGTGTCTAAGTCACCCGAAGGTTGTCCCCCTACAATCATCATCCTTCAGCAGTTCATCTTCAAGATCAATACTTTATAGATAGCTTACCTTGGCCAGATTGGGGAGAAGAGGTAAATGTATTTTATTTTGTCTTTTCTACTAAGATGACACAGCCATCTGAGTCACTGTGAGAGTCCCAGACACGCCTATTGCCTTGAGCTATAGATCAGATTAGAGTCCACCGTACAAGGATCATCTGTGTAACTGTGATGGCATTGGGTACATCATTTGTGGGTACCATCAAAGGCTTATGATGTTAAGCATATATTAACAAGACACATACATAAAGGTTGATAGCGATAAATAAGCGAGAATTAATCAGGCAGGAAACACATACCTCATTTCTACCTTTCTCAGGGAAGTGATAACCAGTCAAGTGGAATTCAAACCTGACATGAACCATCCATGAGGCCATCCATGAAGCCAAATTTAGAAAGTTCTGTTGGGCGCCAGAGAAAGGCTTCTGATAAGACAGGGCCCACGGACACCGTCAGAACGTTTACCGCTTAAGCCTGTAACATGGGTCCCCGCAATCTTCAGTAGCCATTAGTGGCCTGCACAGTAACACCAGGAAATAAAAGCCTGTTTGTGTCAGTGCCCAAATTCTCTGCAACAAATTTGAACATCTCCAATTCTCTAACACCCATCACATATATAAATAAACACATTCTAGTCCACACTCATCACTTTTAACATTTATCTTTTGGTTTTTCATATATAGAATTACAGGGAAATCGTCCCCTGCTTTTCTTATAAAATCGTTTAGCCATAATAGGTAAATCTTAATAAAAATTTCTTTTTTTGGTCGAATGCAAGATATTATACTGTGGCAATTTACTTACGGTCCATTCGCGATCCAACGCGGGTCCTCTGCTCTGGATTCGTCCAGCCGTGATTCATTAAGGTAGTTTCCCTCCGCCGTCCCCACCAGTGGCCGCTGCTGCGCTGAAAGCAAGGTACTACTGAGGCCCGACCGGGCTGAGTGAAAGTAAGTGCCAGCTCCGCAACGATTGTTTTTTTAAATTCGGCGGTTTTCCGAATCCGTCGTGTTTTTGTTGGCCATGCCCCCCGTTTCCGTCACGTGCGCCACGCCGATCGCCACAATCCCGTCGACGGGTGCGCCAAAATCCCGGGGCCAGTTCATGGGAAATCGCGCAAATGAATATTCGGTACACCCGGGAACCGCGATCGGCCCTTAGTAGATGACCCCCTTGGTCCATTATACACTAAAGGTCCGCAGAAGTGCCTTGCACTCCTCATCTTTAGCGGTGTCACTAAAAAAAGTTTGTGCCAGTCTCGCGGGCTGTTGCAGGGAGTGCCAATTCAAGAAGAACGGGGCTTGGGCTCCTTATGAAAGCAGATTTTTTTTCCCTAAGAACCTGGTGGATGGTTTATCCTCTGCGATTCCTAACCTCCCTATGTTTTTAAAACTTTGGAGGACCTCCGTGACATAAGAATTGATTGCTAAATCTCCCCTGGACTAGGTGGAATTGTTTGAATGCTATAGCTCCTCTACAGCTAGGTTTGAAGGAGGAATCCCTGAAGCTGTGGATCGATGCTTATATCTCCCTGGAATACCGAGGATTATTTGCCCGGAGGCAGGATTTTTCCCTTGGAGTGGCATGAAATTTTCCTTCCACTCGCATCCACAAAAAAGGTTTTCGCTCTTTGACCGAGCCGATACAAGCCAGATACTTTATGGTTTCATCTTATCTTTATGATCAGTGGCGGAGACCTTCTTATGCATAAGTGCGTCTTAAGACCCCTACTTCTCAGGAACTCCCGAGTTTTTCGGCACTGCTTACATTTACTTAAGAGTCTAATGCTAGTGTTTTCTGTAGAATCCACTGACGATTCAGACGAGTTCACTGTTGGAACAACGAAACATGACCTTATTAACGTGGTCAATAAAATGGTCCTAGAGAGATTCAGTGGGAAAATCAAAGAACCCACTATTTCTCATCACATGCACATCAACCAGAAATTGTGTTGCCGTTTCTTGCTCATCCTAATATGGAGTCTCAGGACGTAGACCCCTGCTACGGACAAAGAAGTCCAAAAGCTCTGTACAAATCAAAAAATCTGCCAATTTCATGGGCCTCACCAAGTAGCAGGCACAAGTCGACCTTGGCATAAAAGTTGAAGGAATGATCAAGGAATTACGAATAGGGGGAAAGGATTGCCCCTTATTGTCAAGCTCACTCAAAACATTTATCCACGACCTTCATCAAAGCATTACCTGATTGATGTTTCCTGGCGCGAGGTTCGCCTTGGCAGACAGTTCCTTAGGCTGCTGATTCCCTCCCATAATATCACGTGCTGTATAATTCCTATTAGTAGTGCAGCTCTAGGAACACCAGAAGTGGGAAATTTACTCACCGGAAATTTCTATATGCCAATTTGATTAACACAGAATAAGACCATGATCACACTTCTTGTTTTACCAATAAAAAGTGTGCATGGTAAAAGAGTTTCATACACTCAACCAAGCTAAACATGTTTCCTATCCAATAAACCAGGTTTTGTTTGTACAAATGCAATCAACGAGAAACATTTATAGCCCTCCCTCCAATATCTGCAACTAACTGTAACTAGTGAATTTTCTTCACATGTGAAATTGTCCTCAGTGTCCAAATGAGAAATTTTCTTCACTTTGACCTACAGTAGGTCACTTTTGATCCACACAATATGATAGATAACTAGACATAGGGGCATGTACCTTTTCTTTGGCTTGGCTTTTTTTGATTCCAGATTCCTGCTGTTATCAGGCGTAGGAAAGCTGTTGCAATTATTGTTCAAAAGTCTCAAATCACTAAAGACCTTACTCGATGTATTTAACCCCTTATCACCGCACTATTTTTCACTCAAGCCAGACTCGATTTTTTCAAACTGAAAGTCCTCACGATAATTGGTTTTAATTCGGAACGCTTTAACATATCCTGTGATTTTGAGAATCGTTTTCCTCGATACATTGTACTTCAATGTTAGGTATAAAATGTAAGTGATAAGTTTTGCTTTCGTTCTGAAAAAAATGTAAAAATTTGGCAAAAGTTTGTAAAAATTCTTCATTTTCCAATTTTTGAAATGTTCTGGTTTCCCTAAATATGTAAAATACCGCAAAAGTTATGATAATTAACATTTACGAATATCTGCTTGATGTTGGGATGATAATTTATGCTTCCGGTCCTTTTTCTAGATTTTATGAGGCTGCAGAAACTTTTAGTGCGATTTTTCTTATGTTCATGAAAATTGCCAAAACCACTTTTGAGGGACAACTCGCTTCCAAGTGACGTGTAGCCTAAATAAGAGTAAACCCCCTACTTAAACCCACTATAGAAACTTCACCCCTCAACGTAGTACACAACTTCCTATTAAGTCTATTAACCCTTTAATGTTTCAAACTGGTTAAAAAATATGGACCCTGCGATTTAGAAACATTTATTTTTTTGAAAATACATTCATTTAGGCCAAAACTGAAATTTTCAGATAAATTAAATGATGGAAACACGGCAAGGCTTTGATGCCCAAGTCCTCCCAAGTGACTGATACCCCCCATAGGTGGTGTAAAATGCTGTACCAGCGCACGGCCGAGTATAGAGAATGGAGGCTCCATTCACAGCATATTTGTTATTGTACCTTGTTATGACCTAAACTTTTTATTTTTTGGTATAAAACATATGAGGGCGATTTTTATGGGATGATATACAATTTATAGATAAGTTTTTGGGAGTCTAAAGCTATTCTTGAGATGTTATAACTCTTTCAAGGGTGACACAACAAAATCATCAATTTTTATTTTGATTTTTGCATTTTTCGCCCCCCGCTCACCGTAACTTAAAAAAAAATTTTTTATCTTTATTCTCTGTTCACTACGATTGCAGTGATACCTCATTATATATTTTTTTCTTATTTTTGCTTCATTTTCCTGAGTCAAACATATTTAGAAATCGCATTGTTTTTACTAGTGACAACTTTTCAGGCTTATTTTGTGCGAAACAGTTGTTCTTTTCAGTCGGATCATATTAGGGAACTACTTTTTTTGATCCTTTTAGACATTTTTTTGATGGTGGTTGATGACAAATTGTATATTTGGGCATTTTCCGATTTTTTTTTTACGTAGTCCCTGTGGGTTCATATGATTTAGATTTATTGTACAATTAATACGATGTGGTGATACCAAATATGTAGTTTTTGGTGTTTCTTTACTGTATATGCATTTTATGTTTACTGCGTGCTCTCTGGGACTTTATTTTCGTTCTTTCCTCATCTTCTACACAGTTACACACCCCTTTTTTTACCCCTTTTTTCCTTTCTACTTCTTGGCTTGCTACGCGATCACCGATCGATTAGTCAAGCCTGGACCTGCAATACAGGCAGCCCCGGGGTTACAGACAAAGCGGGGCGGGAGGGTTTTCTTAAGTTGAAGTGTATTAAGTCGAACGGTAGATGTGATAAGGGAATTCTAGACACTGGGGGGGGGCTTTGCCCCCGGGAATTGAAGGTTCAAAGTGTGGTGGGTAATTGGACGCAAGATTACAGAAAAGCGTCAGTACAGACACCGTACGAGCCTGATCATTGCAGGCTGGGGACGATAGTAAGCAGCCAGAGAGCTTCACCAAGGTCCCTGGGCAGAGGGGCCGTCGGTAACGATGGGGTGGCGGTCGTCGGGTGTCCGTAAGTAGGGGACGCCTGTACACGGGTATTGCAGGTACTACTGTAAGTAACTGAGCATGCGCGCATGCTCAGTTACTTTACCAGCCGGGTCGCTGCCAGGAAGGCCGACCCGGCGAGAAGAGAGCGAGCACGGGTCACTCGCGATGACCCGGGGCAGCGCAGGAGGGAGCGATCCCCCTTAAGCCACCGGGGGGCCCGCTCCAAGGGGACACACGTGCCGCCGCGTCATGCTTGACCGCGGCGTGTAAGGGGTTAAACACCCGGGATCGGATTTTTCCGATCCCGTGTTATGCCGGTCTGGGCTGTGATATACAGCGAACTTTGTTCTTGGAGCAGAGACATGAAAACAGCTTTAAAACATAAATTGGAAAGTATCAGCTGGGTTTAGCCAGAACAGACAAGCAAACTGTCTATTTATACATTACTTCAGAAGCTAAAGAAAAGATACTAGAGATGAGCAAGCACTAAAATGCTTGGGTACTCGTTATTCGAGACGAACTTTTCCCGATGCTCGAGTGCTCGTCTCGAATAACGAGCCCCATTGAAGTCAATGGGAGACTCGCTTGGCCAAACACCTGGGAACTTCAGAAAAGGATGGAAACACCACGGAAATGGACAGGAAACAGCAGGGGCAGCATGCATGGATGCCTCTGAGGCTGCTTAATCGTACCATTATGCCAAAATTATGGGCAACAGCATGGCCATGACAGAGTGACCGAATGAGGCTAGATAGCATCTAAAACATGCAATAATTGACCCTGACACTATAGGGGACGGCATGCAGAGGCAGCGGCAGCAGCGGCAGGCTAGAGAGTGTCATGGCGACATACCCTAAATGGACTCAGGCTTCAAACCAATGGGTGGCAGAGAGGAACCAAAGGAGGTGAGCAAGAAGCGCTGAAATGATTTCCTATGTGAACAAAAGGTTGACGGTATATTTAGTCGATAACACAGCATGGTGGCGACATAGTGACCAAGTTCCATAACGTATCTGGTGAAACACCCGAAAAATGAGCCTGACACAGCTCTTTTGATAAGGGGACGACATGTGGAGGCAGCCATGGAGACGACTTCCATGATTAAGAGCGACAGTATGGGGCATTCATATTGCGCTGCTATGATAGCAACTTCAGGTCTCCAGCATGGCCGTGACAGATGGGCCTAGTTCCACTATGTATCTGGTGAAACACCTGAAAATCTGCCCGACACGGCTCGTTTGATAAGGGGATGATGTGCTGCATATCCTCTTGTGCTCCACCGTCTGGGGTATAGAGAGTTGAAAGTTGCGCATGGAGACATTGGTGGACGCTGTGGAGGATCGTGGAGGCAAAATGGACAGGAAACAGCAGGGGCAGCATGCATGGATGCCTCTGAGGCTGCCTAATCTTGGGATGGAGAGTATACAAATATAAAAGGGAACCAGTGTATCGTCCAAAAGTACACACCTTTGGGCCCCTCCACAGAGTGAAAGGTTAAAGTACACTAATGTCATTTTTGTACTGAATTGCACTGTTTTTGCAATTTGATAACACTGTTCCTATGTTTATTTCAAGTTGTAGTTATGTAAATTGGTTTTACCCCTTTCGGTCCAAGCCTGCTAGGTGGGAGGTAGAACCTGTATAGTATATAAGTTAGCCTAATACTGTGAGTGTCAAGCAGACAGTTCTCAGTTTAGTATGGGCTCAGTCAGTGAGTGTCTACTGAGACAGTGAGGTGATTGTCAGCCAGACACAGCAACAGGAGCTTTACAGCATGATCGGCTTGCTTGGGGCCCGCACAGAGAGGTGCCTGGCCTGCAGGCCCGCACTATCTCTGCATCCAGGTAAATTAGTGGTGAAGACACTAGCCGTTAGCAGATACAGAACGTAAGTATAAATCCTTTTGCATGCGGGGCCCTGCATCACTAGACATGTTATAAACCTGCTGCTTGGTCAAATCAAAGGATCTTTTCCACTTGGAGCTGATGGTATTTCCACCACACTGCTGCGGCCACCACCCAAACGTTCTTTTCAGTGCAACCCTCTGTGTTTTCTAGGATGTACTGCAGTGTTAGAAGCCTCCTCGTTAATTCTGTCGCCTGAGGAATTCAACAAGGAGAAGACACAGACACAGATTATAGGACCACAGAGACCCTGTTGTATCTCTGCCTCCACGGTATGTGTGTTACCCTAACATTTGGCCCCTGTACTACTCTGCCCCCAGTGTGTGTCATTCATTTGACCTCTGTGCTATGGTCGAGCTCCCATCTGTTAATTCATTGACTCCTTGCTATGCCCCAGTCTGTTTTGTTTTCAGTTGACCCCTGTGCTATGCCCCCAGTCCTGTGTATTTCATGTGACCCCCTGTGCTATCCCCCGTCTGTGTATTCCATGTGGCGCCCTGTCCTCTGCTCCAGTTTTTATTCCATGTGACTCACTGTGCTATTGGCCCCCATGTGGTGTATCCATGTGGCCCCGTGTTCTCTGTCTCCGTGTGTATTCCATGTGCCCCTGTCCTCTGCGTCCAGTGTGTATTCATGTGACCCCCTTTCTTTTGCCCCAGTGTGTGTATCCATGTGACCCCTGCACCTCGCTCCAGTGTGTTTCCTGTGTGACCCCCTGCTCTGTCCGTGGTGTATCCATGAGCCTCTGTTGCTCTGCCCCCCGGTTTTGTATTTCATGTGCCAACCTTATCCCTTACCCCCCATGTGTGTTGCCCATTGGCCATGTGCCGTGCCCCCTTGTTGTGTATTCCATATGCCGCTCTGTGCTCTGCCCCCAAGGTATTTCTCCATTTGGCCACAGCTGCTTTAGTGGTGTCATTCTTTCTCATCATTCAGTTAGAACCTCCCACTCTCCCCGCTTTCTGATGGAAAAACGGGAGGCGAGAGAATGGTTGAGTGTTGCTCCCCCTCGCCTCTCCATAGCGATCTGGATGGGGGGAGGTGGCCACTCCACAAATCAGGGAAGGTATATCCTGCCTTATCCTGCAAGCGCTGCATGAGGTTTAGATATACAGTGCAGAGAAACACAATGCCCAATATATCATAGAGTAGGCAAACTGTCTTAGTGCAGGTGCTGGGGGATTATTGAATACTGGACTAGGTCTTCCATTACATGGGCCCCTGCCCTGCTGGGGAAGTGTGAACCATCTTTTTTTTGATGCACCTTTATATTAATTTTATCAACTGTCTGAAAGTCAGAATATTTCTATTTGCCCATGACAACCAATCACAGCTCCCCTTTAAAATATTCATTGAAGCTTAGCTTGTATTGGTTGCTCATGGCAACTAGAAACTATTCTACTTTCAACAGCTTGAAATCTGCCCCAGTGTGTTCAACATTCTGTCGGTATAATTGTTGGCCCAAAAATCAGACTAAGCAGTTACACCATTTTTAGGTGCACATTTTTTCTGTCTTGTCTCAACATACGGATGCACACAAAACTTGCAGCACGAACACACTTATAATGGTTAAGTTCCAAGTTGTTATTTTCAGTGCAAGTAGAAATTGGCGCAATAATCGTCTGGCCATGTGTTCACACACCAGGGTTCCCTGCATAATTCACATCTATTTGGCCACGAGCATCGACTGCCGTCTTTGCTGCTAACTCAACGATGTGTTCACATTCCGTGCATTCAAAGCTGAAACAATGTTATCTTTAAGAAAGAACATGTTTTGCATTGTTTACATTCAAGACAGAAGCAACAACACATGTTGCTAACTTTTTCAAATGCAACATGTAGGACTAAACACTTTTGCTTCACAATACGACAAATTCTCAAACATTTGAGTTTTGCCTTAGTGTGAATTAATGTAAGTGAAATTTTTTAAGATGTTTTTGATAAAATGTAGTGTAGAAATTTGTTGTATTATCATATACCTGTGCATGAGTATTGGTATAGTAATTCTTAAATTTACTATCGATAACCACTATTCATTAAAGGTCGGTTGGACACGAATCAGGTTACGTTCTTCATTCTTGTTTTTTTTTTTTTTAACAATTCAGCCTATAGACCCCTGAAAGCTCAATGGCGTATATGCTAACGTGTCCATAGAGTAACAAAAGGCAGGTAAAGGCCTTATTTTGACCTCTGTCCTGCTCAATTCATCCACAGAGAACCTGGGTGGAATAGTGTAGAAGAACTAACACTACTGCTCCTGCTGTAAAAAAAAGTTATAAGTTTAAGCAAATGTAATGTATAGTACCCATTCCCATAATCTGCTTGAACTGTATACTGTTGGATGCTCCGTCACTAATAACTTCAAATGGTCAGATAGAGAACATCCCGACATAGCACAAGCAGCCAAAATCACTTCGCTGCAATTTTACTCTTCTAAATGGGGTAACTGTTTCCAATGGTCTAAGTAGATTGGCACATCACAATTACCACTGGGAGGGCCCCATCACACAAGTTTCTATGGGGCCCAATCAATTTCTAGTTAATGCCTCGCCCCATAAGGGGTCTGATTGTTCATACTTTTGTACTGCAGTATGTTTTAGAGTATTCCCTTTATTAATATAGGGATCATGACATGACATCCCTGGGGCTCTAAAAGCACCTTGCTGTTATGGCAATTGCCTCTGACCGTATATGATGGCCACCTAACCTGCATGGAGCAGGCTCATCTCATCTACATGTACTCGTTTGATGGTAAGAGGTTAAGTGTGAGATGGAATCCAGTATGTTTTTCTGGCTCATGAGCCCCAATAGTAGCATTTATTTCTGGGACTTTCGTTACCAAATGATGGCACTTTTACCAAATGAGTTCCTTTCCTATCCCTTAAAATTTGAGCATTTTGTCAGCAGCATTCTTCGGATGTCCCTGCACTGCCAAAAAAGCCCCATGCAAAGTAATTGTTGCTTTTTTGACTCAATTTTAATTTCTGTTCTTTAACAGGCATCTACCCTCAAAGTCCACCTCGATAACAAGGGCCTCTTAGGCTACATGCAACATGTGACTATCCGGTCGATCCGACTGGGCACACATCCCAGCCATGCAGAGTGGTAGGGTGACCCCTCCCCTCTCCCATAGAGATTCACGGCGACAGCACAGTACACAACTGGAGAAGAATCTTTCCCCATGTACGGAGCGATACCGTGCCCCACGTGTGTCATGCGGCCATTGCCGTCTATGGGGGATGTATGTATGGCAGCAATGCTTACGGCCTTACATACTCCCCCCGACGATCGTGGTGCATGGGGCCTTACCAGCTAGATCCAGCACTGTTACGTGTGGTGAATACTTCTAAATTATTAATCCAGGCCTCGCCTTCTTCTAAAATCACTTTTACAATTAGGCTAAAAAGCCTGAAAGGGCTATATCCTAGCCACTCTGTGATCTGGCTTTACAGCAGTTACACATGTCTCATCAACCACTGAATCCTGGCTCCCTCAGCGTGATATTACTCGAGAGTAGTGCCATACACAAGAGCTGAGGAACAGGGGGTAAGGGTGAGGCATTTCAACAGTCTGTAAAGACCAGATCACAAGGGGTTTAGCATAGCTAGCCCTTAGACTTATGGCATATTGTAGAAGCTGTTGGTGGCTGGAAGTAGGCCATGGATAACAAATGTAAGAAGATTACCACCTTCATGGTGCCCTGGATTTGGAAATGCCCTTTATCAGTGCTGGATTTGAATGCTTGATTTCCTTTAACCTAGTTTTCTCCAAATTTAAGGCCCACGAATACAAAAATCAAGTAAGTAACTTGCAGCAACATATACTGTGTTAATCACATGCATACAAGCAATGTCACATAGTGTGGCAAGTCATGAGGAACACACTGTATTAGTGTTTATCAACGAAAAAACACCATATAACAGGCCACATCTACATTAATGCGAAATGAGAATCTCACCACCTCAGACTCAGAATAACAACCCTTATGGGAGGGGCAGCTTTGGTGAATGAAATGTGGGTGATTGCGCCCAGTGCCGCCCAAATCACCCACCATTAAATTAATTAGGTCTGTTTCTTAGAACATGGACAATGATAATACTCTACAGGTGCCGTCAGGCCTTTTTAGTTGCGCCGCTGTGGTGATCTGAAAGCACTCGAGGGCGGCGTTTGATATGCACCTCATCCCTCACAGAGCATTCAGTGGAGAAAGGAGACAACTGAGGTGCATGGGAGAATACCTGGAGGTAAGTTAGCTGATTTATTATTTTTATTTCTGGCGAGGCGTGTTAATGTATTGGGGTAGCTGTGTATACTTGTGGGGGGGGAGGCCGTTGTGATATACAGGTGGATGCTGTGTATAAACTTGGGTGGGTTGTATATACAGAAGGAAGGCTGCAATATATACAGAGGGAGGCTGTATAATCTGGGGGAGGGCTGTGTAACTGGGATAGGGTTTGTTGTGTATAAAAGGGGGGGGGCTGTTAAACTTATGCGAAGGGTTGTATTGTATAACAGGGTGGCTGTGTATAGTGTTATACTAGGGGGAGGCTGTGCTATACTGGGGAGATTTGTGTATGCTAGCGGGGCAAGCTGGTGTATCTAATACTGGGGGGGCTGTGGTATTATTGTGGGTGGAGTCTGTGTAATATCTACTGGGGAAGCTGTTATATATTGCTGGGGGGGGCTGTGTATATCTGGGGCGCTGTGTATAAGTGTGGCGGGTTGTGTATCTGGGGGGAGCTGGTATGCCCTTATTGCGGCTGCTGTGTGTAGTGGGTACTACTGGGGGTGAGTGGCCCCTGCATACTGTCAAGGGGGGGGGGGGGTTCTATATCATAGAGAGCTGGAATTTAATTAACTGCGTGGCCTTTATAGAATACTGTATAATTTAATTTGGAAGTATGTCATGGGGCTGTCATGAATAAATAAAATGGGTGAGTATATAAATTAGCTGGTGCTGTAGTTCAGCATGGGTATACTCTGTAGGTACTTGTACGTGCTAAATTTATTCGTGGGGACTATATAAGAGTTTTTAATGGTGCAATATTGTATATATTATATTACGGAACCAATCCATTATCATGTAGTAACTGTATTTTTTGGGTGGTGCTGAGTGGGAGTTATGCTGCATGTAGCTAAACTTCACTTTGACAGTGATCAGCAGAGTCTGACTTTATGTTTCATATATTTGTCGCAAAAGTTTAACACCTGAACAAGACCATATTGTGTTTTAGCATCACAATCCGCTTTCCCCCCAAATTCATGGCCTTTGGCCCATTCCATTTTAGCAATCCCCCTCATTGGTGTTACGATTTGTCACAAAGAGTTTCATTAACCCAGCCATGTTCCTTCAATACCTGTGTTCTTATGTCTGTCTGTGCCAATGACCCATAAGTCTTCAACAAGGTAGCCAAAGGCTGTTTACTTGTCACCACCAGTAATGTGAAAATTTAATATGCGAACTGTATCTGCATGAATGGTTCACCTGTGATATATAACACGGCAGTCCCCTGGTTCAATACAAGATAGGGTCCTGTAGTGTTTTCTTAAAGTTAATTGTAACACGTGAGCTGTAATTTTACAATTGTCATCCATCCAGAACTTTTTTGGTCTCTGTGACAATTGGATTTTAAAAATGTTTGGGTTGTCTGAGAATCAATATTAACACCAAAGCTTCATTACAGACACATTGATAACTATTCAGCTAGCATGGAGCCTAGGATATAAGTACATCATATTACCAATCCGGAGGTTCCATTTGTAACTAGGGTCGTATGTAAGTCAGTGTTCTGAAGTAAGGGGCCGCCTGTAATGTACTATGAGAATCAGCTCAGAGATATTTGGGGAGCATTCATTATTTTTGTGCTCTGTGATTTTTTTCTTTTTTTGGCCCAAATTTTAACATTATTTGCAATGTGATGTTAATCTTGTGGTGGCATCCTCTAAAGTACAGTCAGGCCAAGAGTTTGGGGATGACTTTTTACAAAGTCTGACTGCATCAGGTTTTTATAAATGGCAATTTGCTATACCTCCAGAATGTTATAAAGAGTAGATAAGCTTCACCCCGCATTAATTGGCAAAGTCCAATAGTTGCCTAAAAATGACTTTTTTCCGCCAAAAACCCTTGCAACTTCAATTGCAGGCCCTTGCCTTGAAAAGAGCAGTAACATCGTTTCAGTGATTGCGCCACGTAACACAGGTGGGTGTTTGAAGAGGACAGGGCTGGTGATCATCTGTCATGTTAAGTAAGAATCACACCACTGGATCTTTAAAAGGAGCTGGTGCTTGCAATCATTTTTCTCTTCGTTTACCATGGTTATCTCTAAAGAAACAATGCAGTTCCACATTGCCTGGCACAAAACCTGGCCTAGACCAGGGAAGAGTTCACGCTAGAAAGACTTGCACCTCAGTCAACAATCTTAATCGCATCATCAAGAATCAATCAGAAGCGTTCTGTTGTTTTCCAAAAAGGCTCCAGGGTGCCCAAGAAGACCCCCCATCCAGGAACTCATCTCTTAAAATGTGTTTCAGCTCCAAGATCGGGCTACCACAGTGCAAAAGAGCTTTGCTCATGAATGGCACGCTGCAGTGTTGGGGCATCCACGCACTGTGAGACGAGCCTTGGAGTACAGGTCCTGGTGTCAAGAGGCAAGCAAGAAGCCATTCTCACCACGAAAAAACATCAGTGGAAAGACCTGATATTCTGCAAAAGGTACAGGAAGTGGACAGGCTGAGGACTGGTGTAGTCATTTTCTCTGATGAATCCCCTTTCCGATTGTTTGGGACATCTGGAAACTGATTGTGGGAGAAGACAAAGTTGAACGCATACACCATCTTGTCTCCATGCCAACTGTAAGCACCTGCAACCATTTTATGTGTGGAGTTTGCTTCTCACCAGTGGAATCGTTTCTCTTCACAGTCTTCCTAAAAATCCAATCCTGAATAATGAATGGTAGACTCCAGAATGGCCTCCAAGAGCACACTTCTCCCACTCCAAGAGCATTTGTGATCAACAATGCTTTTTCTAGGCATAATGGAGGGCACCTTGGCCATAAGCAAACGTGATACTAGGATGAGCGAGCACTAAAATGTTGGTCTCTTTTTCGAGACGAACTTTCCCCGATGCTCGAGTGCTCCGTCTCGAATAACGAGCCCCATTGAATCAATGGGGACTCGAGCTTTTCAAGGGGACCTAAGGCTCTGCACCGGAAGCTTGGCCAAACCTGGAAACTGCATAGAAGTGAACCACGCCAAATTGAAAGAAGAACAGCAGGGGCAAGCATGCATGATGCCTCTGGCTGCTTAAAACGCACCATTTGCCAAATTATGGCAACAGCAGGCAGTGACAAGTGACAGAATGAGCTAGATAGCATCTAAACATCAATAATTGACCCTGACCACTATCGGGGAGGCATGCATAGCACGGCAGCAGTCGGCAGGCTGAGAGTGTCTTTGGCCACATACCCCAAAGGCTCAGGCTTAAAGACCAAGGGTGGCATATGAGGAACCAAAGGAGTAGCAAGAAGCCTCAAATAATCGGTAATGGATAAAATTGGCCATACTATTTTGTGGATTACACAGCCAGGGTGGCGACAAAGTTAACAAGTTTGTTGTGGAAGCATGAAAACAACCCAAATTCTGCTGACACCTCGTTGATAAGGGCTTTATAAAGGGCATTACTGTGAACAGCGGGCATTATGTGGGCTGGGAGCATTACTTTATATGGGGACATTACTGTGAACAGGGGGCATTATGTGGACTGAGGGTATTACTTTATATGGGGGAATTACTGTGAATATGGGGCATTATTTGGACTGAGGGTATTACTTTATATGGGGGCATTACTGTGAATAGGGGGCATTATTTGGACTAGGGGTATTACTTTGTATGGGAGCATTAATGTTCTCTATCCCCTTTAGTGAATTGTGAGTATCATATTTCATGTAGTGTTGTATAGTGGCCTTAGCATATTGAGGCGTGTGCGGGATTCGTAGTAACTAGAGATGAGCGAGCACTAAAATGCTCGGGTACTCGTTATTCGAGACGAACTTTTCCCGATGCTCGAGTGCTCGTCTCGAATAACGAGCCCCATTGAAGTCAATGGGAGACTCGAGCATTTTTCAAGGGGACCAAGGCTCTGCATTGGGAAGCTTGGCCAAACACCTGGGAACCTCAGAAAAGGATGGAAACACCACGGAAATGGACAGGAAACAGCAGGGGCAGCATGCATGGATGCCTCTGAGGCTGCTTAATCGCACCATTATGCCAAAATTATGGGAAACAGCATGGCCATGACAGAGTGACCGAATGAGGCTAGATAGCATCTAAAACATGCAATAATTGACCCTGCCACTATAGGGGACGGCATGCAGAGGCAGCGGCAGCAGTGGCAGGCTAGAGAGTCTCATGGCGACATACCCTAAATGGACTCAGGTTTCACCAAAGGAGGTGAAATGATTTCCTATGTGAACAAAAGATTGAAGGTATATTTAGTCGATAACACAGCATGGTGGCGACATAGTGACCAAGTTCCATAACGTATCTGGTGAAACACCCGAAAAATGAGCCTGACACAGCTCTTTTGATAAGGGGACGACATGTGGAGGCAGCCATGGAGACAACTTCCATGATTAAGAGCGACAGTATGGGGCATTCATATTGCGCTGCTATGATTGCAACTTTAGGTCTCCAGTATGGCGGCGACAGATGGGCCGAGTTCCACTATGTATCTGGTGAAACACCTGAAATTTCTGCCTGACACAGCTCGTTTGATAAGGGGATGATGTGCTGCATATGCTCTCGTGCTCCAGCGTCTGGGGTATAGAGAGTTGAAATGAGACATTGGTGGACGCTGTGGAGGATCGTGGAGGCAAAATGGACAGGAAACAGCAGGGGCAGCATGCATGGATGCCTCTGAGGCTGCCTAATCTTGGGATGGAGCTGGCGGTCCACCGCCAGGCGAGCTTTCGCCTGTCCAAGCCCCTGTCTCTCGGCTCCTCCCCACCCAAAATGGGCCTGGGGGCCAGAAGCGTTTACTTTGAAAAAATTATAATTTTCAAAGCAGGCCGGGTCGTTTGAATATTTCACCTAGGAATAATGGAATAGCATAGTGGTTCTATTTTTAATTGTTTTTACGGAAATGGTTCCATGATTAAGAGCGACAGTATGGGGCATCCATATTGCGCTGCTATGATTGCAACTTCAGGTCTCCAGCATGGCGGCGACAGATGGGCCGCGTTCCACTATGTATCTGGTGAAACACCTGAAAATTCTGCCTTACACAGCTTGTTTGATAAGGGGACGATGTATGGAGGCAGTGAACTAGTAGTAGATTAAAGGTGCTGCAGTTAAAACTATGTTAGTTGGAACCTGAGATGGAGCTGGCGCTCCGCTGCCAGGCGAGCTTTCGCCAATCCAAGCCCCTGTCTCTAGGCTACTCCCCAAACAGCACTTCTAAGAACCTTTTGTATAAGATCAAGTATAGTAGCGTTCTTATAAGTTTAGGATATGGCGGGTGAGGGGAATGTAAACAGATGCGCAAGAAGCGCTGAAATAATATTGGTAAATGATAAAAGTTTGCCAGTATATTTTGTGGATTACACAGCAGGGTGGCGACAAAGTTAACAAGTTTGATGTGGAAGCCATGAAAACAACCCAAAATTCTGCCCGACACAGCTCGTTTGATAAGGGGACGATGTATGGAGGCAGTGAACTAGTAGTAGATTAAAGGTGCTGCAGTTAAAACTATGTTAGTTGGATCTTGAGATGGAGCTGGCGCTCCGCAGCCAGGCGATCTTTCGCCAATCCAAGCCCCTGTCTCTAGGCTACTCCCCAAACAGCACTTCTAAGAACCTTTTGTATAAGATCAAGTGTAGTAGCGTTCTTATAAGTTTAGGATATGGCGGGTGAGGGGAATGTAAACAGATGCGCAAGAAGCGCTAAAATAATATTGGTAAATGATAAAAGTTTGCCAGTATATTTTGTGGATTACACAGCAGGGTGGCGACAAAGTTAACAAGTTTGTTGTGGAAGCCATGAAAACAACCCAAAATTCTGCCCGACACAGCTCGTTTGATAAGGGGACCATGTATGCCTACAGTTCATGCCAGTCGCTGCACTGGCTGCCAGTCTCCTTTCGAATACAGTTTAAAATAATAACCCTCATCCATAAAGCTCTGTATAATGCTGCACCCCCCTACCTCTCCTCTCTTATCTCAGTCTATCGCCCAACCCGTGCTCTTAGATCCGCCAGTGATCTTAGATTAACCTCTACCCTAGTGCGGACCTCCCACTCGCGTCTCCAAGACTTCTCTAGAGCTGCACCAATTCTATGGAATGCTCTGCCCCGGACTATCAGACTAATACCTAACCTCCAAAGTTTCAAACGTGCTCTTAAAACCCATTTCTTTAGGCAAGCCTATAACACTCATTAACTGCATGAAGTTTAAACTCTTCTACTAACCCGTCCTGTGTCGTCCTCCCATCTGTTATCCAGCAACCAACAGGCACCAGACTTCTCTGCAGTCCCATTCACCCTGGACCTGGTATATAAGATGACGGCTGAGTGGTTCAAGCGACAGCAATTCCATTTATTATATTTTTTTCTATTCCCTAAGAAGAATGGCTTGACCATTAAATATTCTTTTACCTCGTGTTACCCCATCATCTTCATAAACCGTAAGCTCTGGCGAGCAGGGACCTCACTCCTGTTGTTCCATACAAATGTTGTGCTCTGTTACATTACATTTGTGGGCGGGGGGTGGGGGGGGGGGTCGGGGTGGCATCGGAGGGGTGGGGTGGGGGGCGGGGGGTGGGTTTAGCTTGGCGGGGGGGGCGGTATGGTTGTCTGTGGGGGGAACTGTGGGGGTGAGGTGGGGGGGTTGGGGGGGTGGGGGGGGGGGGATGTCGAGTGGTGGGGTGGGGGGCTTAGTCCGTTGCGGGGGGGGTTGTTGCATTGGGGGGGGTGGGTGGGGGGGGGTTTGCGTGGAGGGGGGCCGGCGCGTGGGTCGGGTGTGTGGGGGGGCGGGTGGGGTGTTGCTGCAGGGTGTGCGGGCTTGGGCGTGGTTGGTAGGGGTGTGGGGTCTCGGGTGGAGGGTGGGGGGGCGGGGTTGGGGGTGGGCCGGACGGGAGGCGGGGCGGGGGCCGTGGTGGTGGGCGTTGGGGGGTTTAGGTGTAGGCGGCGGGAGGGTGTGGAGTAGGGTTTGGTGGGTGTGGGCGTTGTGCGGTGGGCTGTTGGCGGGTGGGGTGGCGGGTGTAGAGTGGCGGTGTGGGGGGGAGGGTGGCTAAAGGGGGCGTAGGGGGGGGCGGTGGGGGGGGTTTGGGGGCTGCTGGATGAGGCCGGAGGAGTGGCGGGGGGCATAGCGGGAAGAGGGGGGGGGTGGGGTGGGGGGTGGCGGGGGGTCGGGGTGGTTTTGGTGTGGGGCGGTGGGGGTCGCGGTTGGAGGTTGGGGGGGGTTGGAGGGGTAGGGAGCCGGGGTTAAGGGGCGGGGGGGGGGGGCCGGGCGGGGTGTGGCGCGGGGGGGGGCTTCGGACAGGCGGGTGGGTGGGGTGGGGAGTTGGTGGGTGCGGAGTTAGCGAGATGGGATGTGTGGGAGGGGGCACGGGGCGGCTAGGGCGGGTTTGGGTGGGTATGGGGGGGCCGTGTAGTTGGCGTTGGGTGTGCGGGGGGGGATGGTGTGGGGAGGGAGGGTTGGTGAGGGTCGGGGCGGGGGGAGGGGGGGGGGTTTATGGGGGGGGGTGGTTCGGGGGGCGGGCGGTTGGGGGCGGGGGGTGGGGGGTTGTGGGTGCGGGCGGTCCGGTGTTAGTAGGGGACGGTGCGTGGGGGGGTCGGGTGGGGAGTTGCTGTGGGCGGTGGGGGCGGGGGGTTGGGGGGGGGTGTGTGGGGGGGGGGTGGTGTTGTGGGCGGGTGCTGGGGGGGCTTGCGGTGGGGGGGGGTGGTGTGGGGGGGTGCGAGGGGGGGGGGGGGGGGGGTCAGGGGGGGGGGTGGGGCGGTGCTGGGGTGGGGCGGTGTGGGGTTGTGGTTGTGGGGGGGGGGGTGAGGTGGGAGGGGGGTCGAGGGGGGGGCTTCGCTCGGAGGGGGGGGGGTGGGTGGTGGGGGGGGGTTGTGGGGGTGTGGGTTTGGGGGGGGGGGTGGGTGGAGGAGGGTGTGGGGTGGGGGGGGGGGGGGGGGGGGTGGTTGTGGGGGTGGGGGGGGGGGGGGGGGGTGGGGGAGGGGGTTGATGGGGTGTGGGGGGGGGGGGGGGGGGGGGGGGGGTGGTTGGGGGGGGTGTGGTTGTGGGGGGGCGGGTTGTTTTGGGGTGGGGGTTGGGGGGGGTGGGGTGGGGGGGGGGCGGGTTGGGGGTGGGGTGGGTGTGGGGGGGGGGGGTGGGGTGGGCTATTGGTTCCTATTGATTTGTAAAGCGCACGGAATATTTGATGGCGCTATATAAATAAAGATGATTATAATTATTTTATGGAGGCAGGAACTAGTAGTAGATTAAAGGTGCTGCAGTTAAAACTATGTTAGTTGGATTGAGATGGAGCTGGGCTCCGCCCAGGCGAGCTTTCGCCAATCCAAGCCCTGTCTAGGCTATCCCCAAACAGCACTTCTAAGAACCTTTGTATAAGATCAAGTGTAGTAGCGTTCTTATAAGTTTAGGGATATGGCGGGTGAGGGAATGTAAACAGATGCGCAAGAAGCGCTTGAAAAAATATGGTAAATGATAAAAGTTTGCCAGTATATTTTGTGGATTACACAGCAGGGTGGCGACAAGTTAACAATTTGATGGTGGAAGCCATGAAAACAACCCAAAATTCTGCCCGACACAGCTCGTTTGATAAGGGGACGATGTATGGAGGCAGTGAACTAGTAGTAGATTAAGGTGCTGCAGTGTAAAACTATGTTAGTTGGATCTTGAGTGAGCTGGGCTCCGCAGCCAGGCGAGCTTTCGCCAATCCAAGCCCCTGTCTCTAGGCTACTCCCCAAACAGCACTTCTAAGAACCTTTGTATAAGATCAAGTGTTAGTAGCGTTCTTATAAGTTTAGGATATGGCGGGTGAGGGGAATGTAAACAGATGCGCAAGAAGCGCTGAATAATAGGTAAATGATAAAAGTTTGCCAGTATATTTTGTGGATTACAAGCAGGGTGGCGACAAAGTTACAAGTTTTTGTGGAAGCCATGAAAACAACCCAAAATTCTGCTGACACAGCTCGTTTATAGGGGACCAGTATGCCTACAGTTCATGCCAGTCGCTGCACTGGCTGCCAGTCTCCTTTCGAATACAGTTTAAAATAATAACCCTCATCCATAAAGCTCTGTATAATGCTGCACCCCTACCTCTCCTCTCTATCTCAGTCTATCGCCCAACCCGTGCTCTTAGACCGCCAGTTGATCTTAGATTAACCCTACCTAGTGCGGACCTCCCACTCGGTCTCCAAGACTTCTTAGAGCTGCCACAATTCTATGGAATGCTCTGCCCCGCGATCAGACTAATACCCTAAACTCCAAAGTTTCAAACTGTGCTCTTAAAAACCCATTTTTAGGCAAGCTTAACACTCATTAAACTGCATGAAGTTTAAACTCTTTACTAACCCGCTCCGTGTCGTCCTCCATCTGTTATCCAGCAACCAACACGGCACCAGACTTCTCTGCAGTCCCATTCACCCTGGACCTGGTTATAAAGATGACGGCTGAGTGGTTCAAGCGACAGCAATTCATTTATTATATTTGTTCTATCCCTAAGAAGAATGGCTTGACCATTAAATATTTTTTACTCGTGTTACCCCATATCTTCAAACCGTAAGCTCTGGCGAGAGCAGGGACCTCACCTGTTGTTCCATACAAATGTTGTGCTCTGTTACATTACATTGCTTTGTTTCCTATGATTTGTAAAGGTACGGAATATGATGGGCTATAAATAAAGATTATTATTATATTAATGGAGGCAGTGAACTAGTAGTAGATAAAGGTGCTGCAGTTAAAACTATGTTAGTTGGATCTTGGGATGGAGCTGGCGCTCCGCTTCCAGGCGAGCTTTCGCCAATCCAAGCCCCTGCTCTAGGCTATCCCCAAACAGCACTTCTAAGAACCTTTGTGATAAGATCAAGTGGTAGTAGCGTTCTTATAAGTTTGGGATATGGCGGGTGAGGGGAATGTAAACAGATGCGCAAGAAGCGCTGAAATAATATCGGTAAATGATAAAAGTTTGCCAGTTATATTTGTGGATTACACAGCAGGGTGGCGACCAAAGTTAACAAGTTTGATGTGGAATGCCCTGTAATAGCTTTGGCGGTGTGCCTTTTATCGCCTAGGCTCAGCAGTTTGAGCACCGCCTGCTGTCGCTTAGCGACGGCACTGCTGCTGTGCCTAGAGATACCGACTGATGGGGCCATGCCACGGATGGTTATCGGAGGGAGGAGGTGGAGGGGGGTGGGAGGGGAGGAGGATAGTAGGCCTTGAGACCTGGACCGAGGTGAGGCCCGCAATCCTCGGCGTCGGCAGTATATGACCAGCCCCAGGGTCAGACTCGGTCCCAGCCTCCACCAAGTTAAACACAATGGTGCCGTCAGCGATATATAGTGGCCCTGTCAGAAACAGCGTTGGTCAGGGCCACACGGTGATGTTGTTGACACGTGCTGGTGCAGGGCTTGGGAAGGCACATCGTAAAAGTTGTGGCGGATGGGACCGACTACCGAGGGGCGGACGACGCCATGAGGTGCGAAAGGCCTCGGTCTCTACTAGCCTATAGGGACAGAATCTCCAGCTAAGCAATCTGGAGATGTGGACTTAAGGGTCTTGGGCAGTGCGGTGGGTGTTTGCACTATATTTCCGTTTCCGCTCCAGCGTGGCTGGGGTATGGAAGAGCTGAACGCTGGATGGATGTCGTTGGAGGATCGTCGGGGCGACAAGTGGGTTTTTGTGCCAGTGTCCCCTGGGCAGGAAGGACTGACATCAGCTGACACAGGGAGGACGTTAGGTGCTGGCACGCGGGAGGGAACCTGAACGGGGCTGTGTTGCACTGAGTGGAGGTTGTGTTTCCAGAATAGTCATGACTGGCCGCCAGAGCACTGGATGGTAGTTGAAAAAGAAGAAGCATAGTAAGGTTTTGGTGGAAACACCCTGCTGATGCGTTTGGCACCAAGGATTTGGCCACCACAGTTCCGATCGGTCTGAAAGGATTGAGGGCCGGGGTGTATTCCCATTAAAGAGCAACTTCTGAAAGCTACTCGCCCATCCAGACACGACGGAGCCCTCGACCACGGTGAGCGTCAGCTATGGGGGCGTGACACGATTTGGGCGCGATGGCACGCTAGCTCTGGCCTGCCTCTCCTCGTGCACCACCACTGTCCTCTTCAACTGTTTCTGGTGCGAGGACTCTCCTCTCTCAAAGCACCGATACGGGTGTCAGCACAAGCCTCTCAACCCAGCTGGGTCTGTCACCTCCATCCTCCCGATCCCTCGATCTGCTCCCCCTCGAACTCTGCGCCTGACAACAACCTTCCCCACTGTCTGACACCGTGTCCACTCATCGTCGAGCACCTCTGTTACAAAACCACTTCCACTACGTGCAAAAGGTCTCATCACCCACAGACTGCGCTGGTGGAAAACCTGG
Organism: Engystomops pustulosus; assembly: GCA_019512145.1. Lineage (NCBI taxonomy): Eukaryota > Metazoa > Chordata > Amphibia > Anura > Leptodactylidae > Engystomops > Engystomops pustulosus. The sequence continues at coordinate 106,763,177 of CM033641.1, read as the reverse complement.
CACTCGGAAAATTGCTCAGCAGCCAACCGGACTGAGTGGTTTGTTGACTTGTGGGAAAGGGGTCCTAGGACACAGTGTCTCAGAGTATGCCGTTTCAAATGCCAAATAAGAAAAAAAGAGACGCAGGGGAGGGGCGGAGAGGGAGGAAGCAGGAGGGCGGAAGGAGGGAGAATGGGGGAGGGGGGGGGGAGAGGAGGCTGTCCTTGTATGGGTATGCGTAGGAGCATTTAGGAGGGAGATGCGATTTCGGTAGACATGGGTGGACTGCGTGAGAAGACTGACTGGGACAAATTGCTCCGTAAGCATCGTGCACAATCCCACACGAGTCACATGTTCGACTGTTCTGCCTCAAAAGGTGCTCTACCACGAAGTACCCAGTAACTCCGATGCATAAACGTAGGGAGTGTCGCACTCTTGACTGCGGCGTTCCCCTGCTCCCTGAGTACAGGTGTGTTCACCCCCGCCCAGACCGCACTTCCTCTGACCCCTGCAGTTAGTGGACCCACAGTCCCCGCCCCCTCTACCCCTACCCTCGGAGTTTAAACATTTGAAAATGAAAGTTATAACTTTAATTTTTTTTTACTTTTTTTGTGTTTTTTTTGTGTTTTTTTAGTTTTTAAAACCAAACGAGACTATCCTATTGCTATGGCTATTTCTAGCCAAGTATGAAAGCACCACTGCTATGCCAGATGAGATGACGCTGAGTTACGAAAAAATAAACGTAAATAAAAAAGAACATGGCAGACTGTGCCTAATTGAAATCAAACCCCTAATAAATTTCCCACCTTCGGTCTGTTGCGATGGATATGTGCGTCACTAAGCGCTAAACAACGGTCGCAAGTTCACTACAAATTCTCACAATGGTAGTAGATGCACTACAGCAAGGACAGCCACCAGCAGTCAACCAGAATAAAATATATAACGCTCATGTAGGCGTAGTAAGCCGTTTGGGATTCTCCTATGGCTATTTCTAGCCAAGATAAGCACAGCTACAAGAGCTGAGATGACGCTGAGTTATTAAAAAAAATAAACGTAAAATAAAAAGAAACGGCAGACTGTGCCTAATTGAAATCAAACCCCTAATAAATTTTCCCACTTCGGTCGTTTGCGATGGATATGTGCGTCACTAGAGATAAACACAACGGTCGCAAGTCTCACTACAAATTCCTCACAATATGGTAGTAGATGCAATGCAGCAAGGACAGCCACCAGCAGATATCAACAGAAATAAATATATTAACGATGTAGGCCTACGTAGCCGTTGGATTCTCCTATGGCTATTTCTAGCCAACGTATGAAGCACCACTGTATGCCCAGATGAGATGACGCTGAGTTATGAAAAAAATAAACGTAAATAAAAAAGTAAATGGCAGACTGTGCCTAATTGAAATCAAACCCCTAATAAATTTTCCCACTTTGGTGTTTGAGGTGGATATGTGGTGTCACTAAGAGCTAAACACAATGGTTAGCAAGTCCCCCTGCAAATTCCTCACAATATGGTACTAGCTGCAAAAAAAAAAAAAAGAAAGTATAACTTATTGTAGCCCTAGAAGGGCTGTTGGGTCTTGTAGAATCACTCTGCCTACACTATTTCTAATGAACAGCCTAACGCTTTCCCTGACCAGCAGCAGCTCTCTCCCTAGCGGCATCCAGACCACAGAATGATCCGAGCCGCGCAGGCAGGGGATTAAGTAATTGCAGGCACCTTGATCTGGCCAGCCAACCACGGTGCTATCGACGTGCAAGGGTTACACGTCATGCTGGGTGGAAGTGCAGAGTCTACATGGCTTGTGATTGGCCTTCTGTTCGGCCGCCCAAAAGCAAACACGCGGGGAGCTGCCTCTTTTCTCGAGCGGGCGGGAAGATTCGTCCGAGCAACGAGCAGAGTTTCGCAGTACGCTAATGCTCGAAAGGAGCATCAAGGCTCGAGACGGAGTATGATCACTCATCTATAGTAGTAACCCCTTCACCCCGGCATTCTGGGATATTTTGTTTGCATTATGACGAAAGCAATTTTTACAATTTCAACATGTTAAGATGTAGTAACATTTAGGCGAAGAAGATCGAAATTATCGTATCAGTCAATTCGCAAAAAAAAAATTATCACCTCAAAAAGGGGGGTTTCTGACCCTATTGTTGGGCTGTGAATCTCATATATGGTGGGTGAACTCCTAAAATTACATTAGTTTAGTATAAATGAAGACTTGTGGATGTAAATCCATGTTATTATACATAATGTAACTAAAACAAGTGAAAGCTACCATTGTGTTAAGACAAAAGAGGAGAACACTGTTGGTGATTGGGTTCAAATTTAAAATAGGTTTTTACAAAAAGAGATCCTGTGTTTGAGGATGTGGTTACTGGGAACAATGCCCCTCATTGGTGGTTATGTCCAAGGATGACTGTATTTTGGAAGCCACATAGAATCCAAATGATTTATCGGTCCGAAAATGACTGTGAAAATGTACTCCGAAGTACTGTTGTGGTTGGTTGGATAAACCACTAAGTTTAAATGTCAGGCTCACAAGCTGAGTCAGTTTATATGTAAGGCAGGCAGGATTCATGTTGCGTGCCACGTGGAAGTCATCACACAGGTCAGTAGACACAGGGTCTTGAAGATGGTTACTAATGAAAATTCGGTCAGCAATACAGAGAACGCCAACAGGATGGTTTTGTAAAAACGTGGCAGCCATGAATAGATACATCCAGCTGCCATCACCCTACAACATAGCTAACTCCTTAGCTCAGTTAGCTTGTGTTGAAGTGGATTCCACTCTACTACAACTCGATTACAAGACACCTATAGGTGTTCCCGCAAAACCTGCCCCTTTTCTTGACAGGCAATAGTGCCTTTTCCAAAGGCCAGTACTTTAAGTCGGGCCGAGTCAGAAGAGTCAGAAAAGGGCCAAAAAGTTCGAAAAAGCCTTGATAATGTGGTGCATGCAAGCATTAAGACAGGTTTTTATGCCCCCACCTGCAAGACTTAAGGACAGTTATGTATAATAGGGCTTTGAGATGATGTTGTTTTGTAGCAGCAGAAATTGGAACACACACCTCGAGTGTAACTCCACATGAAGGGGTGTTTGATGGTCCGTGCAAAACTTTATGCCCCACTATAAATAAGGACAGCAATCAACACTTGAAGCAATTTGCCAGCAGAAATTGAATACAATTTGTGTTTGTGTTGGAACAGTTTCATTTAATTTCGTAGATTTGTTACCCTGGCCTCCTTCCTCCTAAAATCGCTTTTTAAATTTATGCTAATAAGTCAGAAGGGATATGGTGTTTCCGAGGCCCACTCAGTTGATTTTTATGTGCTGTTAATAGAGCATAACAGGGTCTCCCCTCCCCAGCTCCTCCCTGCTGCTGCCAGGCAAGGGAGGAGGGAACTCTCGAAGAGAGGAACACTGTAGGGGGAGGGTGAGAACATGTTCTGCTAATTGCAAACAGACCTCGCGTAAAGTATCTCTTGACAACCAGGCATTTCAAAGGCCCCCTGGCTATTTCCTGGACTACTCGGCATAAACAAAACTCCCAGCAAAGACGACAATACGAATCTAAAGGAAGACCATTAGCAACGATGGTGGGAATCGCTTCGTAGCAATCTCAAAGTGTAAACGTACCCGTTTTAGAAGCCTTGATCAATCATAACCTATTTTTTGAGCGTACTTCTCCACCGGGAAATCTCTAGAGTATCGACACCCCCAGACCCCACCCTAATTATATAATACACGGATTGAGTCCAAACAACAGTCAGGTCTGACGGGTCCGGGCAAGCGTGACATAAGCGTGACCTAGACTCTGCCTTATCATTCTCAGCCCCCCTGTTTTTCGTGCTCCGGCCCCCACTCAGAGCTCATTTTTCCTTTTCGACACTGCAATAGGAAAACTGACCCCTGGCTCTGCTGGTTGTGATCGCCACTAGGACCAGTTTGGTTCTGTCAGCTCTTTTGCTAAGCTCCTCACAATCTGGTACATTCGCAGGCGAAAATTCATTATAAAGTGATCATGCTTGTGGGTCTACAGCTAGTTATGTATTACCCGTGGGACGTCTTGTAAATCTTCATCAATAATGACTTATTCGCTAAAAAAAAGTACCCGGTGCGTTTCCGGTTCGTCTTTAGCACAGGGATTTCTCCCAATAATTCTGGTCTGACGGTCGCCACTCTCCAACCGCACGGCTCATACAGGACGCTTCGACCTGTGCGGTGGACCGCACCTCTAAGCATTCTCCTACAAGGTTTGTGTGCGGTCCGCTTTTTTACCAACAACTAGTGCCCAGTATCACCCCCGTACTCATGTTTGCAGACTTATGCCGTTCCTCCAATCGCTGTCCGTGTCCCCCCCTTCCTGTGCCTCTACAGGCCGGTGCTTGCTTGAGAGTGGCACCAGAGTTAGTCCGTTCTTGGCTTCTTTCCGGGCTTGACTGCCCAACCAACTGGCAGAAACGTACTGATCATAGGTGTCCACCCCAGATGTTGGTCGTTCAGTCACAAAATGTCGACATAGACAAGAGTACACACTTCCTGTGTGTTTCAACCCATTGGTAGTTTTAATCAAAGGCCTCTAAATACTCTCAGAACAGGGAAGACGGAAGCCTGTGTCCACGGGCTTATGTCTTTTATGACTCGTGAGGAATGCAGACGGATTGGGCAGGTGGCGTAAACTAGGAGAGGCAGGGCCCCCTTCGCGGTTAAACTTCTGCAATGGGGCCCTCATTCCCCTTAAAAAAAAATAACCTTCTTTATATAGTCGCAACTGGGGAGTACCAGAGCACACAAGTCCACATTAATGACAGGTATGATATAACATCGTACCATCTGTATCATAAGCAAATGGTAGATTACAATCAAGAATCGCATATATACATCAACATGTATGTCCTACAAATTATGTGGTACAATGTACACTCCCCGGCCACTTTATTAGGTACACCCAGCTAGTACATGGGTTGAGACCCACCCTTTGCTTTCAGAATACCAATCTCTTGGTGCATAATTAACAAGGAGGCTGGACGACTCTCAGAGATTTGTGGTCATATTGACATGATGGCATCACACGTGCCGTAGAATGTAGGACCAGTTTTTAAACTGTGGCGGTTTAATTATTAAAGTAATAAGTCGGCACACCATCTGCGAAAATCGATCCCGTTCCACCATCATCACCCAAGAGAACGCTCTATTGCTTGAGATCTGGGTGAATGTGGAGGACCATTTGTATACAGTGAACTCATTGTCATGTTCAAAGAAAACCGTTGATGATAGATTCCATATGCTTTGACATGGAGCATTATCCTGCTGAATGAAAGTCGCATCAGATGTTGGGTACCATCCTTTGTGGTCATAAAGGGAGGGACGTGGTCAGCCACAATACTTTTGTTTTTCAGGGGGTTTTAGGCTGTGGCGTTGCTGCACGATGCTCAATTGGTACCAAGGGCCAAAGCGTGCCAAGAAAATATTCCCAACACCTGTCCACACCACCACCAGCCGGAATCGTGATTAAAGGTGGCGAGATCCATGCTTTCAGTGTTGACGCCAAAATTTTGACCCTACCCTACCGAATGTCGAAGGCAGGAAATCGAGACTCATCAGACCAGGCACGTTTTTTTCCAATCTTCACTGTCCACTTTCAATGAGCTAATTGGCACCTTGTAGCCTCAGTTTCCTGTCTTCAGCTGAAAGGGTGGCCCCCCGGTGTGGTCTTTCTGCTTAGCCCATCTGCCTCAAAGTTCGACGTTACGTGCGTTCAGGAGCTCTTGCTTTACCTTGGTTTAAAGGGTGTTGGCGATTTGCTTCACTGTTGCCTTTCTATCAGCCCGAACCAGTCTGCCATTCTCCTCTTTGGACGCCTGGCATCACCACAAAGACGATTTTCACCCACGAAATGACGCTCCACTGGATGGTTTTTTATTTTCGGACCAATTCTCTGTAAAACCCTAGAAGATGGTTGTGCGTGGAAACATCCCAGTCGATCAGCAGTTTTGAAATTACTCGCAGATACCCAGCCCTTCTGCAACAACCCATGCCCACGTTCACGGCACTCAAAATCTCGTTTCTTCCCCATTCTGTGATGCTCTGGTGTGTAATGGCAGGGATGTCTTGACCAGTTGTCTATATGCCTTAAATGCACTGAGTTGCTGTACATGTGTATACGGCTGATAGAACTTAAGTGTTTTACCGAGCAGTTGGACAAGTGTACCTAATAAGTGGCCGGTGAGTGTATTAAGGGGTACATCTCCCTTCTTACTTTGTACGGTTGGGTGAGTGGGTCCCCATGACACTGGGGAGCCACATCGCCGCTGTGATAGTGGATGCTACACCCTGTTAGTTACGGCCCCCAGCACTGGAATAGGGGTCATCCCTGCCAAGCCCACGGATCTCAACCCTAGGGGCCCAATTTCACACCTAACCCTATCCCACCCCCAAAGTGCGTTGTGAATACATGGAACATTTTGTATTCCGTTTAGTGATCACTTGTATCTTCTCATTGAATTGGTCCTGTTTCTTATCACTTGTTCATCAACACGCCCTAATCTGTCCATTTTGTGTATAAATTGTGTGTTCTATGTCATGGTGTATATTCATGCATGATGACAGAGCCCAAATAGTCTTGAAGCCTGGCACATGTGTCTAATCTTTTATTAGTTAGCCAACAAAACGGGATCCTCAAACTGTTAAGTTGACAGCAACCGGACAAGTGGTTTGTGACTGTGGGAAGGGTCCAGAAAACAGTTCCTCAGAGTATGCCGGTTCAAATGGCAAATTTTGCTGGGAGGGGGCAGACTGGGGGGGAGGAGGCTGAGGTGCAGGAGCTGGAGGAGTGCCGATTTCGGTGACATGGGTGGACTGCGTGGAAGACTGACTGGTGGACAAATTGCTCGAAGCATTGTCGGCAATCCACGACATCACCTGTTCGCACTGTTCTGGCCTCAACAGTGCTCTACCACGAGTCCCAGTAACTTCAGACATGAACCTAGGGAGTGTAGCTCTGCGGCGTTCCCCTGCTCCCTCATCAGCAGGTGGTGTCTCACCCTGCCCAGGACCACGGCCTCTGACCCCTGCAGTAGTTGGACGCCCACGTCCCCGCCCTCGTCCTCTACCCCTAGCCCTCGGGTTAAACATTTTGAAAATGAAAGTTATAACTTTAATTTTTTTTTAACTTTTTTTTTGTGTTTTTTTGTGTTTTTTTGTGTTTTTTAATTTTTAAAACCAAACGATGCTATCCTATTGCTATGGCTATTTTCTAGCCAAGTATGAAAGCACACTGCTATGCCAGATGAGATGACGCTGAGTTACGAAAAATAAACGTAAAATAAAAAGTAAATGGCAGACTGTGCCTAATTGAAATCAAACCCCTAATAAATTTTCCCACTTCGGTCTTTGCGATGGATATGTGCGTCACTAAGCGCTAAACACAACGGTCGCAAGTCTCACTACAAATTCCTCACAATATGGTAGTAGATGCACTGCAGCAAGGACAGCCACCAGCAGATCAACCAGAAATAAAATATATAACGCTATTGTAGGCCTAAGTAAGCCGTTTGGATTCTCCTATGGCTATTTTCTAGCCAAGTATGAAAGCACACTGCTATGCCAGATGAGATGACGCTGAGTTATGAAAAAATAAACGTAAAATAAAAAGTAAATGGCAGACTGTGCCTAATTGAAATCAAACCCCTAATAAAGTCACTAAGCGCTAAACACAACGGTCGCAAGTCTCACTACAATTCCTCACAATATGGTAGTAGATGCACTCAGCAAGGCAAGCCACAGCAGATCAACCAGAAAATAAAATATATAACGCTATTGTAGGCTAAGTAAGCGTTGATTTCTCCTATGGCTATTTCTAGCCAAGTATGAAAGCACACTGCTATGCCAGATGATATGACGCTGAGTTACGAAAAAATAAACGTAAAATAAAAAGTAATTGGCAGACTGTGCCTAATTGAAATCAAACCCCTAATAAATTTTCCCACTTCGGTCTTTGCAATGTATATTTGCGTCACTAAGCGCTAAACACATCGGTCGCAAGTCTCACTACAAATTCCTCACAATATGGTAGTAGATGCACTTAAAATAAAAAGAAACTGCCAGACTGTGCCTAATTGAAATCCAACCCCTAATAAATTTTCCCACTTCGGTCTTTGCGATGGATATGTGCGTCACTAAGCGCTAAACACAGCGGTCGCAAGTCTCACTCCAAATTCCTCACAATTGGCTAGTATATGCACTGCAGCAAGGACAGCCACCAGCAGATCAACCAGAAATAAAATATATATAACGCTATTGTAGGCGTAAGTAAGCCGTTTGGATTCTCCTTTGGCTATTTTCTAGCCAAGTATGAAAGCACACTGATGAGATGACGCTGAGTTATGAAAAAATAAACGTAAAATAAAAAGAAACTGGCAGACTGTGCCTAATTGAAATCAAACCCCTAATAAATTTTCCCACTTTGGTGTTTGAGGTGGATATGTGTGTCACTAAGAGCTAAACACAACGGTAGAAAGTCCCCCTGCAAATTCCTCACAATATGGTACTAGCTGCAAATAAAAAAAAAAAGTATAACGTTATTGTAGCCCTAAGAAGGGCCATCCATATTGCGCTGCTATGATTGCAACTTCAGGTCTCCAGCATGGTGGCGACAGATGGGCCGAGTTCCACTATGTATCTGTTGAAACACCTGAAAATTCTGCCTGACACAGCTCGTTTGATAAGGGGACGATGTATGGAGGCAGTGAACTAGTAGTAGATTAAAGGTGCTGCAGTTAAAACTATGTTAGTTGGATCTTGGGATGGAGCTGGCGCTCCGCTGCCAGGCGAGCTTTTGCCAATCCAAGCCCCTGTCTCTCGGCTACTCCCCAAACAGCACTTCTAAGAACCTTTTGTATAAGATCAAGTGTAGTAGCGTTCTTAAAAGTCTGGGATATGGCGGGTGAGGGGAATGTAAACAGATGCGCAAGAAGCACTGAAATAATATCGGTAAATGATAAAAGTTTTGACATATATTATATGTACTTTCGTGTTACCCCCCATCTTCTAACCCGTCAGCTTCTGGCGAGCAGGGACCTCACCCTGTTGTTCCATAACAAATGTTTGTGCTCTGTTACATTACATTTGTCATTTGTTTACTTCTAAGAACCTTTTGTATAAGATCAAGTGTAGTAGCGTTCTTATAAGTTTGGGATATGGCGGGTGAGGGGAATGTAAACAGATGCGCAAGAAGCACTGAAATAATATCGGTAAATGATAAAAGTTTGCCAGTATATTTTGTGGATTACACAGCAGGGTGGCGACAAAGTTAACAAGTTTGATGTGGAAGCCATGAAAACAACCCAAAATTCTGCCTGACACAGCTCGTTTGATAAGGGGACCATGTATGCTTACAGTTCATGCCAGTCGCTGCACTGGCTGCCAGTCTCCTTTCGAATACAGTTTAAAATAATAATAACCCTCATCCATAAAGCTCTGTATAATGCTGCACCCCCCTACCTCTCCTCTCTTATCTCAGTCTATCGCCCAACCCGTGCTCTTAGATCCGCCAGTGATCTTAGATTAACCTCTACCCTAGTGCGGACCTCCCACTCGCGTCTCCAAGACTTCTCTAGAGCTGCACCAATTCTATGGAATGCTCTGCCCCGGACTATCAGACTAATACCTAACCTCCAAAGTTTCAAACGTGCTCTTAAAACCCATTTCTTTAGGCAAGCCTATAACACTCATTAACTGCATGAAGTTTTAACTCTTCTACTAACCCGTCCTGTGTCGTCCTCCCATCTGTTATCCAGCAACCAACAGGCACCAGACTTCTCTGCAGTCCCATTCACCCTGGACCTGGTATATAAGATGACGGCTGAGTGGTTCAAGCGACAGCAATTCCATTTATTATATTTTTTTCTATTCCCGTGTCTCTCACATGTGTATAGGAGGAGAGAACATGTCAGGTACTTGTTTAACTAATGTCTGTGTCTCACATGTGTATAGGAGGAGAGAACATGTCAGGCACTTGTGAAGCTGATGTCTGTGTCTCACATGTGTATAGGAGGAGAGAACATGTCAGGTACTTGTGTAGCTGATGTCTGTTTCTCACATGTGTATAGGAGGAGACAGCTTGTCAGGTATAGAGATGGGCGAATCAATTCTAACGAAGAGGAATTCAGTACGGATTTCACTAAAAATTCAATTGGTCACAAAGCCGAAGTTTACGCTGATTCGTGGGTGCAAAGTTTTTTCCCCCTCTTTTTTCAGCTAAATGCGCACGAGCACAGCGTTTTTCATGGGGCAGGGAACTCTAGGAAGGAGAAAGGAACAACCCCGATGACATCTGCAGACCTATAAGCCAATCAGCAACCAGCAGGCTTATGTAATGTCACACAGGCTCACAGCCCTATAAAAACTGTCGGCCATTTTCAATCTCGGCATTTTACACTGGATGTGCTGTCTGTTGACTCTAGGCGCTGCTACTGTAATGTGCAGTAGCGATTCTTGCTGTAATCCCTAGATGTTCTTTAAGGATCTGTATACCCCAAATAGCAGTTCTGTTTAGTGACAAAGTCGAATAGGAAGAAATTTGTTTCACATTCATGCATCTGCAATGGTGATTTGCAGACCTCTCGCTGGGTGTCAGTTGTAGGGTATCTGTAAAACGCAAATTGCCATAAATTTTTGGGGCTATAGTTTACAGCCAGATTTACGTTGGCAGGTGGAGCAGGCAGAGGGCACAGTACAGTAAGGGGAGGTCGCAGCAGGGGTGACTCTATGAGGCTAGAACTGCCATTGTCATCTAGCGGCAGTGTGTTGATGAACAACCCAAAGGTTGTTGAATGGTTGACTAGGTCATCCAATTCCTCAAATATAACATCTGACAACCCCAGCCAAGAGTCTGTGGTTGCCATAGATACAACAATTAGTTGGCATGGCAGAGGAGCAGGTCAGGGCCCCTCACCTGTCCTCAACCAGCCTCTCTCCTGTTCCTATCCCACAGCCAGAGAGCTACTAGGTGGTCTGGGCTCAGCACCACTATTCAGCGATTACGAAGTGTTCGCTCAGCCCGTAGGCTACATTGGGAGTACAGCCCCTCCCGTTGGGGGATATTTAATCTTCGGTGCGGAGCTAGCCTTCACTCTTTGGACTGCTCCGCGCTCAAGTTTCACTGGACCCGCAAGTATGGCGGACCCCACACTTCTGGCACTACTGGAGGAAAAGCTGAGGAGGGAGGCTCGGTCGTGTAGGCTTAGCCCTTCCCCCGTTCCAGGCGCTCTTCGTCCTCATCTAGTGGTGGTTACACCCGCTCCCATGACAGGCGGTCAAGGAGACGGCAGCACACTTCTTCTCCTCATGGGGTAGATGAAGCGAGGTTACCACCCACGGCTGCTTCAGATGCACAGCCCAGCGCTCCTTTGGCGCCTCCTCCTCTTCTGGGGTCCCAGGTCCTTTCTTTGACTGGTGAGTTACCTTGTGATAATGAATGCCGCAAAGCTTCTGGGTCAGCTGGTGTGCAGTTCAGAGATTCTTATTTTTGTGGTGTTGCCCCATTAAGAGCGACAGTATGGGGCATTCATATTGCACCGCTATGATTGAAACTTCAGGTCTCCAGCATGATGGAGACAGATGCGCCGAGTTCCATTATGCATCTGGTGAAAATTCTGCCTGACACAGCTTGTTTGCGAAGGGGACGATGTATGGAGGCAGTGAACTAGTAGTAGATTAAAGGTGCTGCAGTTAAAACTATGTTAGTTGGATCTTGGGATGGAGCTGGCGGTCCGCTGACAGGTGAACTTTCGCATGTCCAAGCCTCTTCCTCTCGGCTCCTGCCCACCTAAAATGGGCCTGGGGGCCAGGAACGTTTACTTTGAAAAAATTATAATTTTCAAAGCAGGCGGGGGCTACAAACAGCATTTCTAAGAACCTTTTGCATAAAATCAAGTGTAGTAGTGTTCTTATAAGTAATTGGCCTGGTTATGGCGGGGGAGGGGAATGTAAAGAGATGCGCAAGTAGCGCTGAAATAATATCGGTCAATGATAAAAGTTTGGCAGTATATTTTGTGGATAACACAGCAGGGTGGTGACAAAGTTAACAAGTTTGATGTGGAATCCATGAAAACAACCCAAAATTTTGCCGTACACAGCTCGTTTGCTAAGGGGACGATGTATGGAGGCAGCTATGAAGACGACGTGTGGAGGCAGCAATGGAGACAACGTGTGGAGGCGGAAATGTGGACGACTTTTGGAGGCAGCTATGGCGACGACGTGTGGAGGTAGCAATGGAGACAATTAAATTTGAATAGTGCTTGGATGTGGCAGTCCAAAAAAGTTTTCAAAACCAAGAAGCGGGTAGGTGGCCCCCCAGAAAAATTAATACATAGAGTACTATAGCTAGAGCCAGTTGGCCCTGGCAAAAAATAGCCAGTTTCCTCTGCTTTAGTGTACAAAGAGGAGGAGAAGGAGGAAAATGAGGAGGAGGAGTGCATAAATTATTCAGGTTGAGCTTCCTTCACCTGGTGGAGATTGGAAATTATGAGAAATCCAGGCTTTATTCATCTTAATAAGCGTCAGCCTGTCAGCGCTGTCAGTCGACAGGCGTGTACGCTTATCGGTGATGATGCCACCAGCTGCACTGAAAACCCGCTCGGACAACACGCTAGCGGCAGGGCAGGCAAGAACCTCCAAGGCGTACAGCGCCAGTTCGTGCCACATGTCCAGCTTTGAAACCCAGTAGTTGTAGGGAGCTGTGTGATCATTTAGGATGATGGTATGGTCAGCTACGTACTCCCTCACCATCTTTCTGTAAAGATCTGCTGAGACTGGGGACAGGTGACAGTGTCTTGCTGGGGTGACATAAAACTGGCAAAGGCCTTGTAAAGCGTACCCCTGCCAGTGCTGGACAAGCTGCCTGCTCGCGTACTCTCCCTCGCTACTTGTCCCGCAGAAGTACGCCCTCTGCCGCTAGCGCTGTCAGAAGGGAAATACTGTTTCAGCTTGTGCACCAGGGCCAGCTGGTATTCATGCATTCTCACACTCCTTTCCTTTCCAGGGATGAGAGTGGAAAGATTTTGCTTGTACCGTGGGTCCAGGAGAGTGAATACCCAGTAATCAGTGCTGGAATAAATTATTTGAATGCAAGAGTTATGGGATAGGCAGCCTAGCATGAAATCTGCCATATGCGCCAGAGTACCAAGGCGCAAGAATTCACGTCCCCTCACTGGCCTGACTCTCCATTTCCTCCTCCACCAACTCCTCTTCTTCTGTCCATACACGCTGAACAGTTAAGGACGGAGGAATGCTCCCCTCTTCTGTCTCGCCAACATTCTCCTCCTCATCCTCCTCCACCTCCTCCGATACGCGCTGAGAAACAGACCGGAGGGTGCTCCGGCTATCAACAAGGGAATCTTCTTCCCACGCCTCTTGTGACGAGCGCAAAGCTTCCGACTTCATGCTGACCAGAGAGTTTTTCAACAGGCCAAGCAGCGGGATGGTGAGGCTGATGATGGCGGCATCACCACTGACCATCTGTGTTGACTCCTCAAAGTTACTCAGCACCTGACAGATATCAGACATCCACGTCCACTCCTCATTGTAGACTTGAGGAAGCTGACTGACCTGACTACCAGTTGTGGTGGAAGTTGACATCTGGCAGTCTACAATCGCTCTGCACTGCTGGTGTCCTCTGGATAACATGGTTAATGTGGAATTCCACCTCGTGGGCACATCATACAGTCGTTGAGCGGGCAGTTGGAGGCAGCGCTGCGCTGCCCTGAGAGTGGCAGCATCTGTGCTGGACTTCCTGAAATGCGCACAGATGCGGCGCACCTTCGTGAGAAAATCAGACAGATTGGGGTTTGTCTTGAGGAACCGCTGAACTATGAGATTTAACACATGGGCCAGGCATGGCACATGTGTCAGTCTGCCGAGTTGCAGAGCCGCCACCAGTTTAAGGCCGTTGTCACACAGAACCATGCCTGGCTTCAGGTTCAGCGGTGCCAGCCACAGATCAGTCTGCGCCGTGATGCCCTGTAATAGCTCTTGAGTGGTGTGCCTTTTATCGCCTAGGCTCAGCAGTTTGAGCACCGCCTGCTGTCGCTTAGCGACGGCACTGCTGCTGCGCCTAGAGCTACCGACTGATGGCGCCATGCCCACGGATGGTAATTCGGAGGAGGAGGCGGAGGAGGGGTGGTGGGAGGAGGAGGCATAGTAGGCCTGAGAGACTGTGACCGAGGTAGGCCCGCAATCCTCGGTGTCGGTAGTATATGAGCGGCCCCAGGGTCAGACTCGGTCCCAGCCTCCACCAAGTTAACCCAATGTGCCGTCAGCGGTATATGGCTGCCCTGCCCAGCAGCACTCGTCCACGTGTCCGTGGTTAGTGGACCTTGTCAGAAACGGCGTTGGTCAGGGCACGAATGATGTTGTCTGACACGTGCTGGTGCAGGACTGGGACGGCACATCGGGAAAAGTAGTGACGGCTGGGGACCAAATACCGAGGGCCGGCTGCCGCCATGAGGTTGCGAAAGTCCTCGGTCTCTACCAGCCTATAGGGCAGCATCTCCAGGCTGAATAATTTGGAGATGTGGACGTTAAAGTCTTAGGCATGTGGGTGGGTGGAACTGTATTTCCTTTTGCGCTCCAGCGTCTTGGGTATAGACAGCTGAACGCTGCGCATGGAGACATTGGTGGACGCTGTGGAGGATCGTGGAGGCGAAGGTGTGGTTTTCGCACGGGAGGTATTTATGCCAGGTCCTGGGCAGGGGGCTCAGTAGCAGAGGCAGCAGATGACACAGGGGAAGGAGCAGTGGTGTGCCCGGCTGGAGGTGAACGGGCTGGGTGCAATTGAGTGGGGTGTTTAGCATTAATATGCCTGTGCATACTGGTGGTCGTTAAGCTAGTAGTGGTGGAACCCCTGCTGATCCTGGTTTGGCACAGGTTGCACACCACAGTCCGTCGGTCATCTGCTTTTTCTTTAAAAAAACTCCAGACTTCCGAAAATCTAGCCCTCGCCACGGGAGCCCTCGCCACGGGAGCTTGACTACGTGAAACATTTGGCACTGATGCACCAGCTCTGGCCCTGCCTCTCCGTCTGGCCCCACCACTGCCTCTTCCAACCTTTTCTCGTCCATGACTCGCCTCTGTCTCAGAAGCACTGTACTCACCCGCCCTATCAACCCAGCTTGGGTCTGTCACCTCATCATCCTCCGATCCCTCAGTCTGCTCTCCCCTCGGACTTCCTGCCCTGACAACAACTTCACCACTGTCTGACAACTGTGTCTCCTCATCGTCCGACACCTCTTTACACACTTCTTCCACTATGTCATGAATGTGATCATGATCCACAGACTGTGACCGGTGGAAAACCTGGGCATCGGAAAAGAGCTCAGCAGCAACCGGACAAGTGGTTTGTGACTGTGGGAAGGGTCCAGAAAACAGTTCCTCAGAGTATGCCGGTTCAAATGCCAAATTGTCCTGGGAGGGGGCAGACTGGGGGGAAGGAGGCTGAGGTGGAGGAGCTGGAGGAGTGCTCACTTGGGTAACATGGGTGGACTGCGTGGAAGACTGACTGGTGGACAAATGGCTAGAAGCATTGTCCGCAATCTACGACATCACCTGTTCACACTGTTCTGGCCTCAACAGTGCTCTACCTTGAGTCCCAGCAACTTGAGACTTGAAGCTAGGGAGTGTAGCTCTGCGGCTTTCCCCTGCTTCCTCATCAGCAGGTGGTGTCTCACCCCGCCCATGACCACGGCCTCTGACCCCTGCAGTAATTGGACGCCCATGCCCACGCCCTCTACCCCTAGCCCTCGGGTTCAACATTTTCAAAATTAAAGACTATTATATACACAAAACAGAAATATAAACTGTAATTTTTTTTGTGTGTGTGTTTTTTTTTATAGAACAAAACGTGCAGAAGAAATCAGACAGCAACCACAGAAGATGATGATAATTGCTATGGCTAGTTTCTAACCTACACTGACAGCACAAAAAAGGATTTTGTGCTGTGACTGAGTGTGTCAATTTAACTTTTGAAGAACGCTAATGTAGCCCTAACAAGGGCTGTTGGGTTCTTGGAGAATCACTCCTGCCTAACAGTAAGGTTCTTGGAGAATTGAGCAATATCACCAGTCTTGTCTCATGCCAACTGTAAAGCATCCTGCAACCATTTATGTGTGGAGTTGCTTCTCAGCCAAGGGAATCGGCTCTCTCACAGTCTTGCCTAAAATCACATCCATGAATATTGAATGGTACCAGAATGCCCTCCAAGAGCAACTTCTCCCAACTGTCCAAGAGCAGTTTGGTGATCAACAATGCCTTTTCCAACATGATGGAGCACCTTGCCATAAAGCAAAG
Organism: Engystomops pustulosus; assembly: GCA_019512145.1. Lineage (NCBI taxonomy): Eukaryota > Metazoa > Chordata > Amphibia > Anura > Leptodactylidae > Engystomops > Engystomops pustulosus. The sequence goes on along the minus strand of CM033641.1, from coordinate 106,746,846 downwards.
GTGATAACTAAATGGCTCAGGGAACAAAACTGAGATTTTGGGTCCATGGCCTGGAAACTCCCCAGATCTTAATCCCATTGAGAACTTGTGGTCAATCATCAAGAGTCAGGTGGACAAACAAAAACCATCATGTGACAAAATGCAAGCATTGATTGTGCAAGAATGGACTGCTATCAGTCAGGAGTTGATCCAGAAGTTGATTGAGAGCTGCCAGAGAATTGCAGAGGTCGTGAAGAAGAAGGGTCAACAATACAAATATTGACTTGCTGCATTAACTCAATCTAACTGACAATAAAAGCTTTTGTTGCTCATAATATGATTGCACTTGTATTTCTGTATGTGATAAAAACATCTGACAACCACACATAAAAACCAGAGGGCAACAGATCATGTGAAGATATAATATTGTCATTCTCAAAACTTTTGGCCATGAGTGTACAACTGTAAAGTATGGCTAAAATTGGGCACAAAAAAAACAAAACACAGGGCACATTTACACCTTTACACATATGTATGTATGTATTCACTGTCAGCCAGTGTTCTTTTCCCAGGGGGTGTCATAGGCCACAGATATGCAGCCAAGTAGCTGCTAACCACAAGTAGACAGTACAAAGTTAGGATGAGTGATACCTAGTCCTACTGTTCTGCTCTCCCCTTCCCCAAATTTTTTTATCTTATGTGAGAGATAACATATTTCTTTCCAGACACCATCTTATGCACCCAGACGCCATCTTGTTCACTGCCAGCCATCTCATGATTCAGACGCCATCTTGTGTAATCTGCCTACTGGTAGTTTTGTCATTGGTGCTGTTTTCTTCTTTCTTCTTCTCTGAAGGTCATGTTTTGACTATTAGGGGCCTTCATAGTACATTTGACCCTGTTTCCCTTGAGAATAGGCTTGTTTGAAGAAACGAAACCTAGAGTTCATTTGGGAAAAGCACTTAATGGGGGTTTCTGGGAGTTCCTCAAAGTATATCCTAGCTACAATATAGCATTTCAGTATTTTATCACCTTTCACACCATCTGCAAAGCATTTCTGTTTTCTATAGACACGGCTACGTGCCCTGAATAAAATGTGATTGAGTATAGCTTATGACCAGGTGTCTGTGTCTTTTCATGCTGCTTATCCCAGTGCTGGGAACAAAGACCTATATTTGGCAATCACCTTACAATTTAGGGAGGGTTGTTGGAGCCCTGGATAAAAATCTCAAACAGGAGCTGGTGGTTCACAGTATCAAACATTGTGCATTCCAAAAGAATGAGGAAAGAATAGTCACCTTTGAATTTAGCAATGAGCAGATCATTGAAGACTTTAGAGAGAGCAGGTCCAGTGGAATACATAGCATGTAAACCGGATTGTAGGGGGTCATGATGGAGTTAGCACAGAGATAGCTGATAAGTCGAGAATAAACCAGGTGCTCGTTACTGATCACGTGTTTCACTGGAAAACATATGAGATCAAACTGAGACGAGGCCTGTCCTAGTATCACTTGTGAATATGTCCCAAGAAATGTGCCCCACACAGTTACCCCCAGTAATACCACCCATACAGCCACCCAGTAATGTCCCGCACACAACACCCCCTAGTTTGTCCCCCACACAGCCTCCCAGTAATGTCATCACACATCCCACAGTAATGTCCCCACAAAGTCCCCCAGTAATGTGCCCACACAGCCCCCCCAAAAATGTCCTCCACACAGACCCCCAGTAATGTCCCCCGCACAGCCCCCCAGTAAGTAATGGGCCCACACAGCCCCTCAGTGAGTTATGTGCCCACACAGAACCCCAGAAAGTAATGTGCCCACACAGCCACCCCCGTAAAGCATTATAAATGCATGCAGTATGAAATGCTGTATTTTTGTTAATATGAATATGATATAATATGAATGAATAACAGAATGTGTTATTTTGTTATCCTGAGTATTATGGTGTTAACCCTGTGATCACAAGCCACCATCTTGGCAGGGCTAGTCCCTTCCCATGATGTCATTGGGGAGCAACGATCTGTTGCCATGACATGCTATGCCAGGGGCACATTGTAATAGATGATATGTAAAATCCCAATATACTGCCATACTGGAGTATGGAAGTACATGGTAAGATCATTCAGACAACCTCTGGTTAAAGTACCCTAGGGGGTCTGAAAAATAGTAAAGAAAAAAAAAGTTTACATTTAAGAAACCTAATAATTCAAATCACCCCCCTTTTCGTAGAACTGATTTAAAATAAATAAACAGTAAAAATCGTAAACATGTTAGATATCAAGGTGCCCTCAAAATATCATAAATGTAATTCCAGGAGAAAAGAGGAGAGAAACCAGTTCTTTCAATCCAGCTCTGAAGGATGCACCAGGAAATAAAATTTTCAGATATCACATATCCTTATTCATGACTGTCATGATTCAGTCATGAATAAGGATATGTGATATCTGAAACGTGTAGACTGTCTTGCTGTGCTGTATGTATCCTGTGGCAACCATGCGTTTTTTAATTCAAGAATAAAGTGTTGAAAAATTTTATTTTTCAACCTTCAAAGCTGGATTGAAAGAATTGGTTTCTCTCCTCTTTTCTCCTGAAATGTTGGTGCTCCTAAGGCTGGTGCCACACGTACCGCTTTGTCTACGTTTGCAAACGCAGACAAAGCCGCACCCACCGGGGCAGGCAGCGGCCCGATCGCATTGGCGTTTCTATGGAAACGCCTGCGATTGGGAACGAGGTGCCTGTGTTTTGGGTTAATTTATTGCGAAACACCGGCGACTCGTTCCGATGGCAGGCATTTCCACAGAAACGCCGATGCGATCGGGCCGCGGCCCGCCCCGGTGAGTGCAGCTTTGTCTGCGTTTGCATTTGCACCAGCCTAAGCCATATCCGTGCTTGGACGATCCCAGGTGCTACGAGCCATATCATCAGGATGAGCTGACTACAATCTTCTCTTTGGTTTATAAATGTATTGCTGGCGCTGAACCCTGTAACAGAAAATATTGCCCAAAAGTTTAAAAGACCACTTTATTGCCATTTTACAATGTCTAAAAATTTAAATAAAAATTGTTCAAAAGGTTGTACAGTCCTCAAAATGATAGCAAAGAAAATAACAGCTCATCACGCAAAAAGTGACATGTCACACCAAAGTATGAAAAAGTTATTAGCATCAGAAGATGACAAAACAAAGATTTTTTTTCATACAGAAAGTTTTAATTTTTTTAAACTGTTTTAGACAAAATAGCACCTACATAAATTTAGTATCCCCGTGATCATTCTGACCCAAAAAATTAAGGAGACATGTAATTATGGGCACACAGTAAAAGCCTTTAAAACCAAGCCCACAAGAAAATGGCACCAATTTCACTGCATTTGGATTTTTTTCCTGAATCCAAGTACACAGAATGAATATTTAATACCATAATATTTTTCCTGTTTCCCAGTACATGGCATGGAATATTAAATCCCCTCATTGCAAAGTGCAGTTTGTTTCACACAAAAAACACGCCCTTATACAACTCTTTTCATGGAAAAATAAAAAATTTATAGCTTTTTGAATGCGGGGAGTGAAAAATGAAAACGCAAAATCATAAAAGGGGCACAGCATTAGGAGATTAACCATGGGGAATGCAACAGACCTCATACACAATAGCCCACAATTATTATAGTGTTTCCGACAGTTTTCTGTCTGACTTTGCACTGAAAAGATACAAAATGCTTGCACAAGTATTTAAAGGAAACCTTCCATTTGATTTGATGCATTATGAAGCAAACATATCTTGAGAATGCCGTAGCTACACTGATGCAGAAGCATATCTTGTTTAATCCCTGTGCTGAGTGGTTTTGCTGAAATTTTCATAATGAAGCTCTGTCGCTTCTGTGCCTGGGCCCAGCGGTTTTCCTATTACATTAATTATGCGCTGCACCAATGGATGATGCAATCACTCTTCTCCCTGCCAGGCATAATCAATCAATAATCAATTGCTGCCCCATCACTCACCTGCTGTGCATGGGTGATCCAGTTCAGGTTGATTAGTCCTGTCTTAGCTTGTGTGTAATGTGGATCCTGCTTTCCCAAGGTCCAATTTTATAATAGTTTTTTTCAGCAAAACCACTCAACTCAGAGATTAAACAAGATATGATTCTGCACCAGTGTAGCTACAGTATTCTCAAGGTATGTTTGCTTCATAATGCATCAAATCAAATGGTAGATATTCTTTAAGAAGTGGTTTTTGCCGTTTGTGTTGTGGCTGCACTGTGTCCGACAAGGCAGAAAAAATGTGCACCAAAAGGGGTTTGTTAGTGCTTACTCAGAGTTTGCAGCACATTAATTACTGACGTAATTGTTACTGACAACAATTCTGTCTGCATCATAATTCTGCAAAGTGAACTAAGTGCAGTACAAAAAAGGTTGCTAACTTCTAGATCAGTGCAGGGGGCGCCAGATTAATGAAGACTGTGCGCCAGTTTTGATGAATGTGGAGCACCCTGCATATAGACAAACTGCACATAGTACAGACTAGTTTTGATAATTGTGGGCCAGTAGGATACATTTACTAAATTTACCAGAATTATGGCAAATATGAGTTGTAATGCCACATTTAATATCTGTTTTTGACAGTTTGTGTGTCTAATATTGGAACATAGGTTAGTAGGAATGGGTACATGGCTTACTGGTTAATGAGGAAAGGCTTAAAAATTCATAGTGCAGAAGAGAAGCTGGACATGCACAGAGCAATGGGTCATTTTGAGTGTCTAAATGCTGATGATGGGATGTGATGTAGGTGGGAGGCATGACAACATCAACTTGACCCCACACAGCATCATCGTTACAGGTAGCAGTAAAGACATGAAGCAGCTTAAACCACAGCAAGGAGCAGTGGTGGATTAAGGCTACCATTTTTTACAGATTGCTGCTTTTATTTGCTGAGTTTAAGGACCATTTTTTCCATAAATTACTTTATTTGTTACAAAAAAGCAGACAAAAAGCTCAAAAACACAGTCCTTATCCCATAACAAACTGTTTACATTACTGTACAATATTTTAAATGCAACTATTGCCAATTATCATGCAAAACAAAAAAATGGAGGAAAAAAATGAAGGGTACATATTCAAGTTCCGCTCACCTTCTCAACATTTTGTGAAAATGAAGAAGAATCGAAGAGTGAGCCCAATAACCCAGTGGGGTCCCAAGAGGACTTGAGACCTGAAAGATGGATAGCAAAAGAAGTGGAGTAGAGGAAACAAAGGTGAAGGAGTGTCTATAGTCAGGAGAGCATTAAAAGAGAATCCAGGGCTGCCAGGGTTTGTGAAACTTTTCATATGCCATGGACACAAGTAAGGTCTTCCATAAACATGAGATCATTAACTTGTCACCCACGTTGCTATCGTTGGAGGAGTAGTTTGTTTCCATAGAATTTGAATGTAGGATGCTGCAGTGATGATCAGAAAGCACAATATATATGTATAATATGGACCAAGTTCAGAGGCCCAGTGATATAGGATAAATGTGGGTGTGAGGGCGGCCACGTCATTTGGTCCAACTCTCATTCGAGGATCCACTATTAGAGGAAAAGACTAATTCCTGACAAATGAGTAGAGTACATGGTCATGATCAAACATGTAAGATGGTGCAGTCCTCCGGCCTCCCAAATCATGTTCTCCTGTACTCAGTGGATCGCTTTTACAGATACCTGTGGATAAAATAGCTACGGCAATAGTGGTGGTTAAGCAAGAGCCAATGAATTGTCCCATGATTGTAGTACAAATTTTCTATTCTTTTTTTCAAGTGTCAAAGTATTGTTTTAAGTCTGATTTCATGTCAGTGCAGTGGAGGTTACTATCTTGTTCAGCTAGGTAGTTTTCAGGTGCAGGAATAAGGCTAAAGAAAAGTGCGGTGGAAGGTTTCCTGTAGCAAGCACAAGAATTTCAAAGGAAGTCGTATTCGGGATCATTAGAGGACGAGGCAGGGATGTCAAAATACTATGCCATTTGTCAGACTTCAACTCACCAATGGGATAGGTTTATAAGATCATATCAACAATTGGGTTGTGAGCAATTCCAATTATCTATTAGTTTCCACTAACTCCACATTCCCGTCCAGTTCTTTTCTTCGCCACAGTTTGAAATAAGGTCACACCCGGAGAGAAGATCAGATTTTACTGGCAAGTCCAAGCGTGAGGATCCATGTGCAAGGAACGCTCGTGAGCAAGGGGCATAACTGTGTCTAGGCACACTATGTTTCCCCCTCAATCATCAATCCTTAGCAGTTCAATCTTCAAGATCAATACAGTTAGAGATGCTTGAGCTTGACCAAATTGGGGAGGTAAAGGGAGGTAATGTAGTATTTTGTCTATTTACTACGATGACCCGCACATCTGACTTCACTGTGACTGAGTCCATAAACTCTATTTGCATTGAGGCTACGATGATCAGAGTAGAATCCATCCAGTACATATGATCATCTGTGTAACTGTGATGGCATGTGGTACCATCAATTTAGTGGGTACCCCAAATCCATCCACAATTCTTATAATGTTAGCTATATGAACACACAACATACAAATAAAGGTGTTATATGTCTATAATATAAATCGACGAATTTACAGCAGCATGAAACACATAAGCTCATGCTACCTTTACTCAGAGTGAATAACCATCAACTTGGTACTTCCAACCGAAAGTAGAACCACCAGTGAGTCCATCTCATGAAGACAAAAAGTTTAGAAAGTTCTGTTGGCTTCCAGAGAAAGGCCTTCTGATAAGACAGGGCCCAGCGGGACACCGTCAGAACGTTAACGATTAAGCTGTAAAATGGGCCCCGGCAAATCTAGCAGTAGCCAGTTAGGGACTGCACAGTAACACCAGGAATAAAAGCCTGTTGGTCTAAGTGCCCAAATGTCTCTGCAACAAATTTGAACATTCTCCAATTCTATAACATCCCCTCACATATATAAATGAAAACACATTTCTAGTCCCACCACTCATAACTTTTAACATTTATCTTTTGTTTTCATATATAGAATTTAAGCAGGGAAACGTCCCCTGCCTTTTCTTATAAAATAGTTAGCAATAAAAGTTAAATCTTAATAAAAATTTCTTTTTTTGGTCGAATGCAAGATATGTAAATACTGGGGCAGATTTACTTACCCGGTCCATTCGCGATCCAACGGCGGGTGGCCAATTCAGGGCGAATTCGCGCGCAAATCGGAAATATTAGGGGGGTACACGCCGGAAACCGCGAATCGGGGCCCCTTAGTAACTGACCCCATGTGTGCCCATTTTAACAAGTAAAGTCCGACAGAATGTCTGCACTCTCATCTTTACGGTTGCACTAAAAAAGAGTTGGTTGCAGTCTCTCGGGGATTGTGCAGGGAGGCCAGAAGTTCAGAGAACGTTGATGTGTCTGATAAGGGGACCATGTATGCTTACAGTTCATGCCAGTCGCTGCACTGGCTGCCAGTCTCCTTTCGAATACAGTTTAAAATAATAACCCTCATCCATAAAGCTCTGTATAATGCTGCACCCCTCTACCTCTCCTCTCTTATCTCAGTCTATCGCCCAACCCGTGCTCTTAGATCCGCCAGTGATCTTAGATTAACCTCTACCCTAGTGCGGACCTCCCACTCGCGTCTCCAAGACTTCTCTAGAGCTGCACCAATTCTATGGAATGCTCTGCCCCGGACTATCAGACTAATACCTAACCTCCAAAGTTTCAAACGTGCTCTTAAAACCCATTTCTTTAGGCAAGCCTATAACACTCATTAACTGCATGAAGTTTTAACTCTTCTACTAACCCGTCCTGTGTCGTCCTCCCATCTGTTATCCAGCAACCAACAGGCACCAGACTTCTCTGCAGTCCCATTCACCCTGGACCTGGTATATAAGATGACGGCTGAGTGGTTCAAGCGACAGCAATTCCATTTATTATATTTTTTTCTATTCCCTAAGAAGAATGGCTTGACCATTAAATATTCTTTTACCTCGTGTTACCCCATCATCTTCATAAACCGTAAGCTCTGGCGAGCAGGGACCTCACTCCTGTTGTTCCATACAAATGTTGTGCTCTGTTACATTACATTTGTATTTGTTTCCTATGATTTGTAAAGCGCTACTGCCTACGGAATAGAATGGCGCTATATAATAAAGATTATTATGATTCTTATTTATGGAGGCGTGAACTAGTATAGATTAAAGGTGCTGCAGTTTAAAACTTGTTACTTGATCTTGGGATGGAGCTGGGCTCCGCTTCCAGCGAGGCTTTCGCCAATCCAAGCCCCTGTCTCTGCCTCTCCCCAACAGCACTTCTAAGAACCTTTGTTAAAATTCAAGTGTAGTAGCGTTCTTAAAGTTTGGGAGAATGGGCGGGTGAGTGGGGAATTAACAATGCGCAAGAAGCACCCTTGGGCGGGGGAAAAAATAAAAAACATACCGGTAAATGATACAGTTTGCCAGTATATTTTGTGGATTACACGCAGGTTGGCGCCAAAGGTACAAGGTTTGATGTGGAATGCCCTGTATAGTTCTTTGGCGTGTGCCGTTTTAGATCGCCAAGGCTCATGTTTGAGCCCTGCTGCTTTCGCTTCGCGACGGCACTGCTGTGTGCCTAGGACGACCGACTGCGGCGCCATGCCCACGGATGGTTCTCGGAGGAGGAGGAGGTGGAGTGAGGGTGGGGAGGGATAGGAGTATAGTAGCCTTTATGAGACCTGGACCGAGGTAGGCCCCCATCCTCTGCGTCGTCGTCATATGACCACGCCCCATTGTCCATACTCGTCAGCTCACCAAGTAAGTGTAGGTAGCGTTCTTAATCATTTGGTGACATGGCGGGTGAGGGGATGTAACACGATGTCCGAAGAGCGCTGCATAATATCCGTAAATGGTAAAAAGTTGCCAGTATATTTTGTGATACACAGCAGTGGGCGACAAAGTTACACACTTTGATGTGGAGACCATGAAAACAACCCAAAATTCTGCCTGACACAACCTCTTTTATAGGGGGACTGTATGAGGCAGCTATAGGACGACTTTTTTGGAGGTACAATGGAGACAAACGGTGGAGGCTGCTATGGATACAATTTAATATTTGATAGTGCCTGTATGTGCAGTCCAAAACGTTTTCAACCAAGGACAGGTAGTGCCCGCCAGAAAAATGAATAGATTGAGTGCCTGTATGTGGCAGTCCAAAAGTTTCAACCAGAGGAGCAGTAGTGTGCCGCCTCCATAAAATGAAATAGATTGAGTCCGGTATGTGGCAGTCCAAAAAGTTTTTCAAACCAGTGAGCAGTTGGGCCCTCCAAAAATTGAATAGATGATGCCTGTTGTGGCAGTTCCAAAAAATTGTTACAACAAGAAGGACCGGGTAGGTGGCCCTCCAGAAAAATGTAAATGCATAAAGGTACTATCGACTAGAGCCAGGGGCCTGTCAAAAATAGCCAGTTTCCTCTGCTTTAAGTGTACAAAGAGTGGAGAAAGGAGAGGTGGAACGGGGGGGGGAATGAGGAGGAGAGTGCATAATTCTTCAGGTTGTAGCTTCCTTCACCTTGTGAGATTGGGATTAATGAAAATCCAGGCTTTCTATTTCATCTTAAATAAGCTTCATGCCTGTCAGCCGCTCATCGACAGGCATGGACGCTTGGTGATGATGTCCACCAGCTGCACTGAAACACCGCTCGGACACCGCGAGCGTGCAGGGCAGTGCAAGCACCGCCAGGCGTACACGCCCATTCCGTGCCACATGTCCACGTTTGACACCCGGTTTGTAGGGATCTGTGGTGATCATTTAGAGAACTAGGTATGTTCAGCAGTACTCCCTCCCATCTTTCTGTAAAAGATTCCAGCCCACTCTGCCGAGACTGGGACAGGTTACCGGGTCTTGCTGGGGGACCTAAAGCTGTCATAAGCCTGTAAAGCGTAAACCCTTGCCAGTGCTGAAAAGCTGCCTGCTCGCCACTCTCCCTCGCTACTTTGTCCCGCAGACACTGACTGCATCTGCTGCTCAAGCGGTCTGTTCGAATGGGAATAGTGTTTCGCTTGTGCACCATGGCTGCTGGTATTCATGCCATTCTCACATCCCTTTGCCTCTCCAGGATGAGATGGAAAGATTTTGCTTTTAACCGTGGTCCAAAGTGAATACCCAGTATCGTGCTGAATAAATCTTTGAACGTAGGGTCACGAATAGTCACCCTACATGAAATCTGCCATTGCCCAGAGTACTAACGCGCAAGAAATTCACTCCCCTCCCACTGGCCTGACGTTCCATTTTCCCCTCCTCCAACTCCGCCCAACTCCTCTTCTTTCTGCCCATACAACGCTGAACATGTGAAGGACTGAAACAATGGCCCCTCTTGTGTCTCGCCAACATTCTCCTCCTCTTCCTTGCCTCATCATCCTCCACGCCGTCCCCCACCTCCTCCGATATGCGCTGAGAACAGACCTAGGGTGGCTTTGGGCTACAACAAGGGAATCTTCTTCCCCTGTCTCTTGTGACGAGCGCAGCTTCCGACTTCAAATGCGATCTAGAGGTTTTTCAACAGGCCCACGGATGTGATAGGCTGATGTGGCGGCATCGCCACTGACCATCGTGTGACTCCTCTGAAGTTACTCAGGCCACCTACGATTCATGACATCCACGGCCCTCCTCCCCATTGTAGACTTGAGGAAGCTGATGACCTGACTACCCAGTTCTGGTGGAAGTTGACCTCTGCAAGTCTACAAATCGCTCTGCCTGCTGGTAAACTCTGGATAAATGGTTATGTTGAATTCCCCTCGTGTCACGTCGCACAACAGTCGTTGACGGCATTTGGAGGCAGTCGCTGCGCTGGCCTGAGAGTGGCAGCATCTGTTCTGGACTTCCTGAAATGCGCACAGATTCGCGCGCACCTTTGTGACGCTCATCAGACAGATTGGGGTATGTCTTAGGAACGCGAAACTAATGAATTTAACACCTGGGGCGCGGCATGGCACCTGGTCATCTAGTCGTGCTCGAGTGTCAGAGGCCGCCACGCAGGTTACGGCCGTTGTCACACGAACCCTCCTGGCTTCAAGGTTCAGCGGTGCACCACAATCAGTCTAGAGCGCCGTGATAGGGCGCCGTTGTAAAGATTCTTGGCGTGTGCCTTTTATCTCCTAGGCGTCAGCGTTTGATCTACCGGCAACTGGCATGATCACGTATAAGCGAACGGGAGGGACACATGGAAAGAAGGTCCGCTGCCTCCCGCCCACGGCTGCGGCCCGCCGCAATAGGCTGACGAGATTACCATGCCCCGGATGGTAGTTCGGCAGGAGAGGGTGGAGAGGAGAGAGGCGCTAGCCTGAAAGACCGTGGACCGGGTAGGCCCCGATCCTCGGCGTCGCATATATACCACCGCAGGTCAGACTCGGTCCGCCGCCACCCAATTGACCCAATGTCCGTCAGCGCTATAATAGTGGCCCTGCCCGGCATGCATCGTCCACGTTTCCGTGTCAGGTGGACCTTGTCAGAACGGCGTTTGGTCAGGCACGGAGATGTTTCTGACCGTGCTGCTGCAGGGCTGGGACGCACTCGGGAAAAGTAGTGCGCGGGGATGAATACCGCGGGGCGGCGCCGCATGAGTGTCGAAGGCCTCGGTCTCTACTAAGCCTAGAGGGCAGCATCTCCAGGCGAAGCATCGGGAGATGTGGACATTAAGGGCTTGGTCGTGCTGTGGGTTGCCTAATTTCCGTTTCCGCTCCATCGTCTGGGGTATTTGAGAAGCTGAACGCTGGGTGATGCTGTGGAGATCGTGGAGGCCGACGATGGGGGTTTTTGTGCAGGGTCCTGGGCAGGGGGCTGCTTCCGCTGACACAGGCAGGAGCCTTGGTGTGCACGGCCGTAGGTGAACGGGCTTGGGGCCCCTGATGGGTTTGTTCGCAGTCATATGCCCTGCCGCATACGGGGGTAGTTAAGCTAGTAGTGGTGGAACCCCTGCTGATCCTGTTGGCAAAGGTTGCACACCACAGTCCGTCGGTCTCCGGTGTTTCCTTAAAGAACCTCCAGACGTCTAAAATCTAGCCCTCCCGCGAGCCCCGCCTGGGAGCTCACTACGTGACCATGTGGGCGCTGAGCACCTGCTCTGGCCCGGCCGCTCCGTCTGGCCTCCACACTGCCTCTTCCACCTGTTCTGGTCGAGGACTCTCCTCCGCTCAGAAGCACTGTTTCACCCGGCCTCTCAACCCAGCTTGGGTCTGGTCACCTCATCATCCTCCATCCCTCAGTCTGCTCCCCCTCGGACTCCTGCCCGACAACAACTCACCAATGCTGCACCGTCCTCCTCATCGCGAACACTCTTTTACACCTTCTTCCCACTACGTCACAAGGTCCTCATCACCCACACTGCGACTGGTGGAACCTGGCCGTCGGACAATTGCGCAGCACAACCGACAAGTGTTTGTGCTGTGGGAAGGTCCAGAAAACAGTTCCTCAGATATGCCGGTTCAAAATGCCAATTTGCCTGGAGTGGGCCTACGGGGGGGAGGAGGCTTAGTGCAGAGCTGGAGGGTGCGATTTTCTGGACTGGTGAACTGCGTGGAACACGGACTGGTGGACCAAATTTGCTCGACAGCTTGTCGGCACCCCACATCACTGTTCGCCTGTTCTGGCCTAAACATTTCTACCAACGGGGGGGGGAAGTCCCAGTAACTTCATACATGAACCTCTGGAGTGAGCTCGGCGGCGTTCCCCGTCTCCCTCATCACAGGTGGTGGTCTCACCCGCCCCGACCACCCTCTCCCCTCACTATGGACGACCCACGTCCACGCCTCGGCCGCTACCCTACCCCTCGGTTAAACATTTTGAAAATGAAAGTATAACTTAATTTTTTTTAACTTTTTTTGTGTTTTTGGGGTTTTTTTTTTTTTGTGTTTTTGTTAGTTTTTAAAACCAAACGATGCTATCCTATTGCTAAGTGGCATTTTCTAGCCAATTATGAAAGCACACTGCTATGCAGATGATGCGCGGAGTTACGAAAAAAAACGTAAATAAAAGTAATGGCAGACGTGCCTATTGAAATCAACCCCTAATAAATTTTCCCACGTCTGGCTTTGCGATGGATATGTGCGGCATAGCCTAACACAACGGGCGCAAGTCGCACTACAAATCCGCACACTAGGTATAGATTCACGACCAGCAGGACACCACACAGAGCAACCACAAAATAACGATAATATCAGCTTTGTATGCCTAAGTAAACCGTTTGGATCCATATGGCCTATTGTCTACCAAGTTAAAGCACTGCTATGCCCGATGAGATGACGCTGAGTTGTACTAAAAAATAAAACGAAAATACAAAGTAAATGCAGACTGGTGCCTATTGAAAATCAAACCCCTAATAAATTTTTCCCACTTCGGTCGTGCGATGGATATCTGCGTCACGAAGCGCTAAACACAACGGTAAGCAAGTCTCACTACAAGTCCTCCAATATGGTAGTGAGCACGACAGCAGGACAGCCCACCAGCCTATTCAACCTAAAAAAATATATAAACTCTATGGTATGACTAGTAAGCCGTGGATTCTCCTAGGGCTATTTTTCTAGCCAAGGATGAAGCACAACTGCGAGGCCAGATGCAGATGACCTGAGTTATTAAAAAATAAACGTAAAATAAACGAACTGCATACTGTGCACAATTGAAATCAACCCCTAATAAATTTTCCCCACGTTGGTGTTTGGAGGTGGAGATGTGTGTCCTAAGAGCTAAACACACGGTAGAAAGTCCCTGCAATTCCTCACAATATGTGTACGAGCTGAATAAAAAAAAAATGTATAACGAATTGTAGCCCTAAGAAAGGGCTGTTGGGTTCTTGTAGAATCACTCCTGCTAACACTATTGCTAATTGAACAGCCTAACCTATCCCCTGCAGCGGCAGCAGCAGCTCTCTCCCTAGCGGCATCCGACCCAGAATTATCGAGCAGCGCGGCATGGCTAGTCTATTCCCGGGTCACCTGATCTGGCCCCAACCACTGCATCGACTGTAGGTCCAGTATTCTGGGTGAGTGAAGTCTCCTGTCTTGTGATTGGCTCTGTTCTGCCGCAAAAGCAAAACGGCGGGAGATGCCATGTTTCTCGAGCGGGCGAGTATTCGTCCGAGCAACGAGCAGTTGCAAGTATGCTATGCTGAACGAGCATCAGCTCGGACGAGTAGTTCGCTCATTCTGTGATAACTAATGGTCACAGACAAACTTAGATTTTGGTTCAGGACTGAAACTCCCCAGATCTTAATCCTCTTTAGACTGTGGTCAATCAATCAGAGTCTGTGGACAAACAAAAACCATCATGGGCAAAATGCAAGCATTGATTGGGCAAAAGGACTGCTTAATCATTAGATTGGTCCATAAGTTGATTGATATCTGCCAGGAGAATTGCAGAGGTCATGAGAAGATTGTTCAACCATACAAATATGACTTTGCGCGTTAACCTCATTCTACCTGACAATAAAGCTTTTTTTGTTACTCATATATGATTGCACTTGTATTTCTGTATTATAAAAATCTGACCCACACATAAACCATAGGCAACAATCATGTGAAGATATAATATTTGTGTCATTTACTCAAACTTTGGCCATGATGTATCACTTAAGTATGGCCAAATTGGGCACCAAAAAAACAAACACAGCACATTTACACCTTACACATATGTATGTTGTATTCACTGTGCACCGGTTCTTTCCCGGGGTTGTCATGGCACAGAATGCAGCCAGTCGCTACTAACCCAAGTATCCCGTACACATAGATGATGGAGTACCTAGTCCCTACTGTTCTGCTCTCCCCTTCCCCAAGTTTCTTATCTGATGTGACGAGAACTATTTCTTTCCAGACACCATCTTATGGCACCCGACGCCATCTTGTTCACGCCAGCCATCTATGATTCAGCCGCCATTTGTTACTCTGCCTACTGTGTGTTTTTGTCATTGGTGCTGTTTCTTCTTTCTTCTTCTCTTAGGTCATGTTTTGGACTAGTAGGGGCCTTTCATAGTACATTTGAGACCCTGTTTCCCTTGAGAATGGCTTGTTTGAAGAAAACGAACTGAGTTCATTTGGGAAAAGCACTTAATGGGGGTTTCTGGGAGTTTCCTCAAATACTATCCTAGCTGACATATCGCAATTTCAGGATTTATCACCTTTCACACCATCTGCAAGCATTCTGTTTTCTGATATCCACGCTACGTGCACTGATACATGTGATTGAGTAAGGCTATTACCAGGTTCTTTGTCTTTTCATGCCTGCTTATCCCGTGCTGGAACAAGACCTATTTTTGGCACTCACCTTACAATTTAGGGAGGTTGTTGGAGCCGGAATAAAATCTCAACCGACTGTGTTTCACAGTATCAAACATTGTGCATTCCAAAAGATGCGGAACGAATAGTCACCTTTGAATTTTAAGCATGACAATCATTGAGACTTTAGAGAGAAAAAAAGAAAACAGATCAGGTCAGGAATACTAGCATTTACACCGGATTGTAGTGGGTCATGATGGAGTTAGCACCGAAGGATGCGATGAATCCTAGAATAACCAGGTGCTCGTTACTGGATCCGTGTTTCACTGGAAAACGTATGAGATCAAACGGGAGCGAGGCCTTCCTAGTTCACTGTAATAGTCCAAGAAATGTCCCCACACAGTGACCCCCAGTATACCACCCTACAGCCCCGTAATTTCCCGCACAACAACACCCCCTAGTTTGTCCCCCACACAGCCTCCCGTAATGTCATCACACTCCACAGTAGTCCCCACAGTCTCCCCCAGTAATGTGCCCACACAGCCCCCCCAAAAATGTCCTCCACACAGACCCCCTAATGTCCCCGCACAGCCACCCAGTCAGTAATGCCCACACGCCCCTCAGTGAGTTTTATGTGCCACACACAGCCCCAGAAAGTATGTGCCCACACAGTCCCCCCCCCCCCCATGAGTAATGGCCCACACATCCCCCCCCGTAAAGCATTATAAATGCATCAGTATGAATGCTGTATTTTTTGTTAATATGAAATGATATAATATGAGAATAAACAGAATGTTTTATTTTGTTATCCGGAGTATTATGGTGTTAACCCTTGATCACAAGCCACCATCTTGGCAGGGCTAGTCCCTCCCAGTGTCATTGGGGAGCAACTATCTGTTGCCATACTTCTATGCCAGGGCCACTTGTAAGAGATGATATGTAAAATCCAATTACTGCCATACTGGGTATGACGTACTGGTAAGATCATTCAGACAACCTCTGGTTAAAGTACCCTAGGGGTCTGAAAATAGTAAGAAAAAAGTTTACATTTAAGAAACCTAATGCTTCAAATCGCCCCCCCTTTCGTAGAACTGCTTTAAAATAAATAACGTAAAAATCTCAACATGTTAGATATCAAGTTGCCCTCCAAATATCATAAATGTCTTCCAGGGAAAGAGGAGAGAAACCAGTTCTTTCATCCAGCTCTGAGGATGCAACCAGGAAATAAAGTTTTCAGATATCACCTATCCTTATTCATGACTGTCCATGATTCAGTCATGATAAGGCTCTGTGATATCTGAAACGTTAGACTGTCTTGCTGTGCTGTATGTATCTCCTGTGGCAACCATGCGTTTTTTAATTCAGAATTAAAGTTGTTTGAAAAATTTTATTTTTCAACCTCAACGCTGGATGAAAAAGTGGGTTTGCTCCTCTTTTTCTCCTGAACTGGTTGGTGCTCCAAGGGCTGGGTGCCGACACGACCATTGTCTTACGTGGCAAACGCAACAAAAGCCCCCCCCCCCCCCGCACCCACCGGGCAAGGCATAGCGGCCCGATCGCATTGGCGTTTCTATGGAAACGCTGCGAGCAGTAAACTAGGCGCCTTTGTTTTGGGTTAATTTTAATGCGAAACAACCGGCACTGTTCCCGATTGCAGCATTTCCATTAACGCTGATGCCGATCGGGCCCGACGGCCCACCCGCGGATGAGTGCAGCTTTGTCTGCGTTTGCATTTGCACCAGCCTAAGCCATATCCGTGGCGTGTACGATCCCATTGCTCAGCCTATCATCAGGATGAGCTACTACATCTTCTCTTTGGTTTATAATGATTGCTGCGCTGACCCTGTACCGAAAGATGGCCCAAAAGTTTAGAAAGACCACGTATTGCATGTTACAATGTCAAAAATTGAAATAAAAATTGTTCAAAGGTTGTACGTCCTCAAATGAAGCAACAGAAATAACAGCTCATCCGCAAAAAGTGACATGTCACACCAAAGATGAAAAGTGATTAGCCTCAGAAATGACAACACACAGTTTTTTCATACACACGTTTTATTTTTTTTAAACTGTTTTAGCAAAATAGCACCTACATATTTAGTACCCCGTGATTCATTCTGACCCAAAAAATTAAGGAGACATGTAATTATGTGGCACACAGTAAAAGCCTTAAAACCAAGCCACAAGAAAATGGCACCAAATTTCACTTCATTGGGGAATTTTTTTCCTGATCCAGTACACAGAATGAATATTTTAATACCATAAATTTTTCCTGTTTCCCCAGTACAGGGCATGGGACTATTAAATCCCCTCATTCAAAGTGCAAGTTTGTTTCACATAACAAACACGCCCGAACACTCTTTTCTGGAAAAAAATTTTCTACTTTTTTTTGAATCGGGAGTGCAAATTAAAACGCAAAATCATAAAAGGGGCACAGCGTAGGAGATTAACCATGGGGAGCAACAACCTCATACACAATAGCCCACAATTATTATAGTGTTTTTCCGACAGTTGTTCTGTCGGACTTTGCCTGAAAAGATACAACATGCTTGCACAGTATTTTAAAGAACCCTTCCATTTGAGTTGATGCATTATGAGCGAACCTATCTTGAGAATGCCTAGCTACAACTGATGCAGAGCATATCTTGTTTACTCCCTGTTGCTAAAGTGGTTTTGCTGAAATTTTCATATGAGCTCGTCGCGTCTGTGCCGGGCCAGCGGTTTCCTATTACATTAATTATCACTTGCACCAAGTGATCATCACTCTTCTCCCTGCCAGCATATCAATCAATAATCCATTGCTTGCCCCATCACTCACCTGGCTGTTTCAGGGTGGACCATTCCGTTGATTAGTCCTGTCTTAGCTTGTGTGTAATGTGGATCCGCTTTCCCAAGTCCAATTTTATAATAGTTTTTTTCAGCAAAACCACTCAACTCAGAGATTAAACAAGAGATGATTCTGCCCATTAGCGACTATTCTCAAGTTATGTTTGCTTCATAAAGACAAAGCAAATGGTAGCTATTCCTTTAAGAAGTGTTTGAGCCAGTTTTGTGTTTGGCTGCACTGTGGCCGACAAGGCAGAAAAAATGTGCACCAAAGGGGTATTGTTAGTGCTTACTCAAGGTGCAGCACAATTAATTACTGACGTAATTGTTCTGAAACATTCTGTCTGCAGCAATTCTGCAAAGTGACTAAGGTCAGTACAAAAAGTTGCTACTCTAGATCAGTGCGGGGGCGCCGATTAGACTCCTGTGCGCAGTTTGGATGAATGTGGAGCACCCGCCATATCGACAAACTGCACATAGTACAGACGAGTTTGTAATTGTGGGCCAGGAGGATACCTTTCCTAAATTTTTACCAGAATTATGGCAAATATGAGTGGTAATGCCACATTTAATATGTTTTTGCAGTTTGTGTGTCTAATATGGAACATAGTTATAGAATGTTCATGGCTTACTGGTTAATGAGGAAGCTTAAAATCCATATTGCAGAAGAGAAGCTGGGCTGCACAGCGCAATGGTTCATTTTGAGTTCTAAATGCTGATGATGGAATGTGATGTAGGTGGAGCATGACACATCAACTTACCCACACAGCTCATCGTTACGGTAGCTAGACATGAAGCAGCTTTAAACCCACAGCAAGGCAGCAGTGGTGATTAAGGCTAACATGTTTTAGCAGATTGCTGCTTTTATTTCTGGTTTAGGCCATTTTTTCCATAAATTACTTATTTGTTACAAAAGCAGACAAAAACCTCAAAACACAGTCCTTATCCCATAACCCTGGTCATTACTGTACAATATTTCAAAAGTCAACTATTGCCAGTATCATCAAAAGCAAAAAATGGAGGAAAAAATGAAGGTACATATTAAGTATCCGCGCACCCTCTCACATTTTTTGAAAATGAAAAAGAATGAAGAGTGAGCCCAATACCCATGGATATCCAAAAGAAACACATCTGAAACCTGAACAATGGATACAAAAAGAAGATGGACACCATAGAGGAAACAAGTGCATGATCGAATCTATACTCCGATAGCATTAAAGAGAAGCAGGCTGGCCAGGTTTGTGAAACTTTTCATATCCATGTACACAATAAGGGTCTTCCAAAACATGAGATCATTAACTTGTCACCCCCGTTGCTCTCGTTGAGGAGTTGTTTCCATAGAATTTGAATGTCAGATCTGCAGTGATGATCAGAAAGCCCAAATATATGTATGACCAAGTTCAGATGCGCATGATAGAGGAAAGCATGTGTGTTGTGGGGGGGGGTCCAACGCCATCGAGGAGCCACATATTAGAGATCAAGACATAATTCGACAAATGAGCATAGTTACATGCAGACCAAAACCTGTAAGATTGTGCCTTTTTCCTCTTTCCCAAGCTCCCGCACGTTTCAGATGCCGTGTACAAGAGAACGCAATGTGGTGGTGCAAGAGCCAATTAATGTCCCATATTGAGTACAATATTTCTATCTTTTTTTCACAGTGTCAAAGGTTTTTTAGGTCTGATTTCATCATGAGTGAGGTAGGTCTCTAGGTAAGTTTTGCTAGGCCGGAAATAGGCTAAAGACGAGTGCGGTGGAGGTTTCCTGTAGCAAAGCACAAGATTTCATAGGAAGTCTTGTTACGGGATAATTGAGAGGACGGATGCAGGGATGTCAATACTATGCCTTTGTCACTTTCACTCACCAAGGGAATAGGTTGCTATCAAACTATCCACATTGGGTTGTTTGCCAATTCCAATTATCTTGAATGTTCCACTCCATATCACCAGTCCAGGGTTTTCTTCGCAGAGGGTTGTAAAACTAAGGTCACCACAGCGCGGAGAGAAGTCAGATTTTTACTGCAAGTCCAATGCATGAGGGATCATGTGCAATGACGCTCGTGAGCAAGGGGCATAAAACTGTGTCTAAGTCACCCGAAGGTTGTCCCCCTACAATCATCATCCTTCAGCAGTTCATCTTCAAGA
This sequence comes from Engystomops pustulosus, assembly GCA_019512145.1. Lineage (NCBI taxonomy): Eukaryota > Metazoa > Chordata > Amphibia > Anura > Leptodactylidae > Engystomops > Engystomops pustulosus. Next base: position 106,726,666 of record CM033641.1, on the reverse strand, counting down.
TCAATACTTTATAGATAGCTTACCTTGGCCAGATTGGGGAGAAGAGGTAAATGTATTTTATTTTGTCTTTTCTACTAAGATGACACAGCCATCTGAGTCACTGTGAGAGTCCCAGACACGCCTATTGCCTTGAGCTATAGATCAGATTAGAGTCCACCGTACAAGGATCATCTGTGTAACTGTGATGGCATTGGGTACATCATTTGTGGGTACCATCAAAGGCTTATGATGTTAAGCATATATTAACAAGACACATACATAAAGGTTGATAGCGATAAATAAGCGAGAATTAATCAGGCAGGAAACACATACCTCATTTCTACCTTTCTCAGGGAAGTGATAACCAGTCAAGTGGAATTCAAACCTGACATGAACCATCCATGAGGCCATCCATGAAGCCAAATTTAGAAAGTTCTGTTGGGCGCCAGAGAAAGGCTTCTGATAAGACAGGGCCCACGGACACCGTCAGAACGTTTACCGCTTAAGCCTGTAACATGGGTCCCCGCAATCTTCAGTAGCCATTAGTGGCCTGCACAGTAACACCAGGAAATAAAAGCCTGTTTGTGTCAGTGCCCAAATTCTCTGCAACAAATTTGAACATCTCCAATTCTCTAACACCCATCACATATATAAATAAACACATTCTAGTCCACACTCATCACTTTTAACATTTATCTTTTGGTTTTTCATATATAGAATTACAGGGAAATCGTCCCCTGCTTTTCTTATAAAATCGTTTAGCCATAATAGGTAAATCTTAATAAAAATTTCTTTTTTTGGTCGAATGCAAGATATTATACTGTGGCAATTTACTTACGGTCCATTCGCGATCCAACGCGGGTCCTCTGCTCTGGATTCGTCCAGCCGTGATTCATTAAGGTAGTTTCCCTCCGCCGTCCCCACCAGTGGCCGCTGCTGCGCTGAAAGCAAGGTACTACTGAGGCCCGACCGGGCTGAGTGAAAGTAAGTGCCAGCTCCGCAACGATTGTTTTTTTAAATTCGGCGGTTTTCCGAATCCGTCGTGTTTTTGTTGGCCATGCCCCCCGTTTCCGTCACGTGCGCCACGCCGATCGCCACAATCCCGTCGACGGGTGCGCCAAAATCCCGGGGCCAGTTCATGGGAAATCGCGCAAATGAATATTCGGTACACCCGGGAACCGCGATCGGCCCTTAGTAGATGACCCCCTTGGTCCATTATACACTAAAGGTCCGCAGAAGTGCCTTGCACTCCTCATCTTTAGCGGTGTCACTAAAAAAAGTTTGTGCCAGTCTCGCGGGCTGTTGCAGGGAGTGCCAATTCAAGAAGAACGGGGCTTGGGCTCCTTATGAAAGCAGATTTTTTTTCCCTAAGAACCTGGTGGATGGTTTATCCTCTGCGATTCCTAACCTCCCTATGTTTTTAAAACTTTGGAGGACCTCCGTGACATAAGAATTGATTGCTAAATCTCCCCTGGACTAGGTGGAATTGTTTGAATGCTATAGCTCCTCTACAGCTAGGTTTGAAGGAGGAATCCCTGAAGCTGTGGATCGATGCTTATATCTCCCTGGAATACCGAGGATTATTTGCCCGGAGGCAGGATTTTTCCCTTGGAGTGGCATGAAATTTTCCTTCCACTCGCATCCACAAAAAAGGTTTTCGCTCTTTGACCGAGCCGATACAAGCCAGATACTTTATGGTTTCATCTTATCTTTATGATCAGTGGCGGAGACCTTCTTATGCATAAGTGCGTCTTAAGACCCCTACTTCTCAGGAACTCCCGAGTTTTTCGGCACTGCTTACATTTACTTAAGAGTCTAATGCTAGTGTTTTCTGTAGAATCCACTGACGATTCAGACGAGTTCACTGTTGGAACAACGAAACATGACCTTATTAACGTGGTCAATAAAATGGTCCTAGAGAGATTCAGTGGGAAAATCAAAGAACCCACTATTTCTCATCACATGCACATCAACCAGAAATTGTGTTGCCGTTTCTTGCTCATCCTAATATGGAGTCTCAGGACGTAGACCCCTGCTACGGACAAAGAAGTCCAAAAGCTCTGTACAAATCAAAAAATCTGCCAATTTCATGGGCCTCACCAAGTAGCAGGCACAAGTCGACCTTGGCATAAAAGTTGAAGGAATGATCAAGGAATTACGAATAGGGGGAAAGGATTGCCCCTTATTGTCAAGCTCACTCAAAACATTTATCCACGACCTTCATCAAAGCATTACCTGATTGATGTTTCCTGGCGCGAGGTTCGCCTTGGCAGACAGTTCCTTAGGCTGCTGATTCCCTCCCATAATATCACGTGCTGTATAATTCCTATTAGTAGTGCAGCTCTAGGAACACCAGAAGTGGGAAATTTACTCACCGGAAATTTCTATATGCCAATTTGATTAACACAGAATAAGACCATGATCACACTTCTTGTTTTACCAATAAAAAGTGTGCATGGTAAAAGAGTTTCATACACTCAACCAAGCTAAACATGTTTCCTATCCAATAAACCAGGTTTTGTTTGTACAAATGCAATCAACGAGAAACATTTATAGCCCTCCCTCCAATATCTGCAACTAACTGTAACTAGTGAATTTTCTTCACATGTGAAATTGTCCTCAGTGTCCAAATGAGAAATTTTCTTCACTTTGACCTACAGTAGGTCACTTTTGATCCACACAATATGATAGATAACTAGACATAGGGGCATGTACCTTTTCTTTGGCTTGGCTTTTTTTGATTCCAGATTCCTGCTGTTATCAGGCGTAGGAAAGCTGTTGCAATTATTGTTCAAAAGTCTCAAATCACTAAAGACCTTACTCGATGTATTTAACCCCTTATCACCGCACTATTTTTCACTCAAGCCAGACTCGATTTTTTCAAACTGAAAGTCCTCACGATAATTGGTTTTAATTCGGAACGCTTTAACATATCCTGTGATTTTGAGAATCGTTTTCCTCGATACATTGTACTTCAATGTTAGGTATAAAATGTAAGTGATAAGTTTTGCTTTCGTTCTGAAAAAAATGTAAAAATTTGGCAAAAGTTTGTAAAAATTCTTCATTTTCCAATTTTTGAAATGTTCTGGTTTCCCTAAATATGTAAAATACCGCAAAAGTTATGATAATTAACATTTACGAATATCTGCTTGATGTTGGGATGATAATTTATGCTTCCGGTCCTTTTTCTAGATTTTATGAGGCTGCAGAAACTTTTAGTGCGATTTTTCTTATGTTCATGAAAATTGCCAAAACCACTTTTGAGGGACAACTCGCTTCCAAGTGACGTGTAGCCTAAATAAGAGTAAACCCCCTACTTAAACCCACTATAGAAACTTCACCCCTCAACGTAGTACACAACTTCCTATTAAGTCTATTAACCCTTTAATGTTTCAAACTGGTTAAAAAATATGGACCCTGCGATTTAGAAACATTTATTTTTTTGAAAATACATTCATTTAGGCCAAAACTGAAATTTTCAGATAAATTAAATGATGGAAACACGGCAAGGCTTTGATGCCCAAGTCCTCCCAAGTGACTGATACCCCCCATAGGTGGTGTAAAATGCTGTACCAGCGCACGGCCGAGTATAGAGAATGGAGGCTCCATTCACAGCATATTTGTTATTGTACCTTGTTATGACCTAAACTTTTTATTTTTTGGTATAAAACATATGAGGGCGATTTTTATGGGATGATATACAATTTATAGATAAGTTTTTGGGAGTCTAAAGCTATTCTTGAGATGTTATAACTCTTTCAAGGGTGACACAACAAAATCATCAATTTTTATTTTGATTTTTGCATTTTTCGCCCCCCGCTCACCGTAACTTAAAAAAAAATTTTTTATCTTTATTCTCTGTTCACTACGATTGCAGTGATACCTCATTATATATTTTTTTCTTATTTTTGCTTCATTTTCCTGAGTCAAACATATTTAGAAATCGCATTGTTTTTACTAGTGACAACTTTTCAGGCTTATTTTGTGCGAAACAGTTGTTCTTTTCAGTCGGATCATATTAGGGAACTACTTTTTTTGATCCTTTTAGACATTTTTTTGATGGTGGTTGATGACAAATTGTATATTTGGGCATTTTCCGATTTTTTTTTTACGTAGTCCCTGTGGGTTCATATGATTTAGATTTATTGTACAATTAATACGATGTGGTGATACCAAATATGTAGTTTTTGGTGTTTCTTTACTGTATATGCATTTTATGTTTACTGCGTGCTCTCTGGGACTTTATTTTCGTTCTTTCCTCATCTTCTACACAGTTACACACCCCTTTTTTTACCCCTTTTTTCCTTTCTACTTCTTGGCTTGCTACGCGATCACCGATCGATTAGTCAAGCCTGGACCTGCAATACAGGCAGCCCCGGGGTTACAGACAAAGCGGGGCGGGAGGGTTTTCTTAAGTTGAAGTGTATTAAGTCGAACGGTAGATGTGATAAGGGAATTCTAGACACTGGGGGGGGGCTTTGCCCCCGGGAATTGAAGGTTCAAAGTGTGGTGGGTAATTGGACGCAAGATTACAGAAAAGCGTCAGTACAGACACCGTACGAGCCTGATCATTGCAGGCTGGGGACGATAGTAAGCAGCCAGAGAGCTTCACCAAGGTCCCTGGGCAGAGGGGCCGTCGGTAACGATGGGGTGGCGGTCGTCGGGTGTCCGTAAGTAGGGGACGCCTGTACACGGGTATTGCAGGTACTACTGTAAGTAACTGAGCATGCGCGCATGCTCAGTTACTTTACCAGCCGGGTCGCTGCCAGGAAGGCCGACCCGGCGAGAAGAGAGCGAGCACGGGTCACTCGCGATGACCCGGGGCAGCGCAGGAGGGAGCGATCCCCCTTAAGCCACCGGGGGGCCCGCTCCAAGGGGACACACGTGCCGCCGCGTCATGCTTGACCGCGGCGTGTAAGGGGTTAAACACCCGGGATCGGATTTTTCCGATCCCGTGTTATGCCGGTCTGGGCTGTGATATACAGCAATATTCTTTTACCTCGTGTTACCCCATCATCTTCATAAACCGTAAGTTCTGGCGAGCAGGGACCTCACTCCTGTTGTTCCATACAAATGTTGTGCTCTGTTACATTACATTTGTATTTGTTTCCTATGATTTGTAAAGTGCTACGGAATATGATGGCGCTATATAAATAAAGATTATTATTATTATTATGGAGGCAGTGAACTAGTAGTAGATTAAAGGCTCCTTATGAAAGCATATTTTTTTTCCCTAAGAACGTGGTGGGATGGTTATATCCTCTGCGGATTCTAACCTCCCTATTTTTTTAAAACTTTGGAGGACCTCCTTGACATAAGAATCGATGGCTAAATCTCCCCTGGAATAGGTGGATGTTTAATTGCTATATCTCCTCTAAAGCTAGGTTTGAAGGCTGAAGTACTGTGGATCGATGGCTATATCTCCCTGGAATACCGAGGATTATTTGCCCTGGGAATGGCAGAATTGTTCCTTGGAGCTGGCAATGAAATTTCCTTCCACTCGTCATCCACAAAAAAGGGATTCTGCCTCTTTGACCCGAGCCTATACAAGCCAGATACTTTAGGGTTCATCTTATAATTTATGGATCAGATGGCAGAGACCTTCTTAGGCATAAGTGCAGCCTTAAAGAGAACCCGTCATGCAAAATAACCCCCCTAAACTAAATATATTTTCATAAACTGCCATTAGAGAGCATTGCCTCTATCCCTATAAGTAAAGACGAGTTTTTGATAATTGTGGGCCGAGTAGGATACATTTACAAATTTACCAGAATTGGCACAATATGAGTTGTAATGCCACTTTAATATCTGTTTTTTGCCTTTTTGTGTGTCAATAGTGGACAAGGTTAGTAGGATGGTTACATGGCTTACTGTTAATGAGGAGTGTAAAAATTCATAGTGCGAAGAGAATCTTGACATGCACAGAGCATGGGTCCTTTTGAGTGTCTAAATGCTGATGATGGGATGTGATTTAGGTGGGAGGCATGACATCCCATCAACTTGACCCCACCGCAGCATCATCGTTCCAGTAGCAGTAAGACATGAAGCAGCTTAAACCACAGTCAATAGCAGTGGTGGATACGGCTACCATTTTTTACAGATTACCCCCGCTGCTTTTATTTGCTGATTTTAAGGACCATTTTTTTCTAAATTACTTTATTTGTTACAAAAATGCAGACAAAAAGCTCAAAAACACAGCCTTATCCCATAACAAACTGTTTTTACAATTACTGTACAATATTTCAAATGCCACTAGTCAATTTCATGCAAACAACAAAATGGAGGAAAAAAATAAGGTACATATCAGTCCGCTCACCTTCAACATTTTGTGAAAATGAGAAGAATCGAAAGTGAGCCCAATAACCGCAGTGGGGTCCCAAGAGGACTTGAGACCTGAAAATGGATACAAAAGAAGTGGAGTAGAGGAACAAAGTGTGAGGAGTGTTCTATGTCCAGGAGAGCATTAAAACGAGATCCAGGGCATGCCGGGTTTGTGAAACTTTTCATATGCCATGGCCTCAGTAAGGCTTCCATAAACAATGAGGATCATTAACTTGTCACCCACTTTGCTATCGTTTGAGGGATATCTGATTTCCATAGATTTGAATGTAGGATTCTGCATGATGATCCGAAAGCACAATATATGATATGCCAAGTTCAGATGTCGCAGTGTAGGCGGAAGAAGCCAGCTGGGTGTGGTGGGGGGGGGGTCCAACTCAATCGAGGATCCACATATTAGAGATATAAGACGTAATTCCTGACAAAATGAGCAGAGTACATGGCATGACCAAAACATGTAAGATGGTGCCTTCCTCTTTCCCAAATCTCCCGCATGTTTCAGATACCTGTGGATAAAATAGAACGCAATGTGGTGGTAGCAAGAGCCAATGAATGTCCCATGATGGAGTACAAATTTTCTATTCTTTTTTTCAAGTGTCAAAGTATTGTTTAGGTCTGATTTCAGTCAGTAAGTGAGGTAGGTCATCTAGGATAGTTTGCAGGCAGGAATAGGCTAAAGAAAGAGTGCGGTGGAAGGTTTCCTGTAGCAAAGCACAAGATTTCAAAGGAAGTCTTGTTACGGGATAATTGAGAGGACGGAGGCAGGGATGTCAAATACTATGACATTTGTCAGACTTTCAACTCACCAAGGGGAATAGGTTCTATAAGACATATCAACAATTGGGTTGTGAGCCAATTCCAATTATCTATGAAGTGTTCAGCTCCATATTCACCAGTCCAGTCCTTCGCCACAGTTGAAAAATAAGGTCACCACAGCCTGGAGAGAAGTCAGATTTTACTGCAAGTCCAATGCGATGAGGGATCATGGGCAAGGAACGCTCGTGAGCAAGGGGCATAAAGCTGTGTCTAAGGCAACACTAAGGTTTCCCCCTACAATCATCAATCCTTCAGCAAGTTCATCTTCAAGATCAATACAGTTAGAGATAGCTTGAGCTTGGCCAGAATTTGGGAGGTAAAGGGAGGTAAATGTATATATTTTGTCTTTTACTAAGATGACACGGCCATCTGAGTCACTGTGAGAGTCCAGAAACTCCTATTGCATTGAGCTAGAGATCAGAGTAGAAGTCCATCCAGTACAAGGATCATCTGTGTAACTGTGATGGCATGTGGGTACCATCAATTTGTGGGTACCATCAAATTCTTATGAATGTTAAGCATATATGAACACACAACATACAATTAAAGGTGTGATAGTGATAAATAAGCGAGAAGTTAATCAGCATGAAACACATAAGCTCTTGCTACCTTTACTCAGGGAGTGAATAACCAGCAAAGTGTAATTCAAACCTGAAAGTAGAACCATCCAGTGAGTCCATCTCATGAAGACAAAAAGTTTAGAAAGTTCTGTTGGCTTCCAGAGAAAGGCCTTCTCATAAGACAGGGCCCAGCGGGACACCGTCAGAACGTTAACAATTAAGCTGTAAAATGGGCCCCGGCAAATCTAGCGGTAGCCAGTTAGGGACTGCACAGTACACCAGGAAAAAGCTGTTGGTGCTAAGTGCCCAAATGTCTCTGCGAAAATTTGAACATTCTCCAATTCTATAACATCCCCTCACATATATAAATGAAAACACATTTCTATCCCACCACTCATAACTTTTTAACATTTATCTTTTGTTTTCATATATGAAGTTAAGCAGGGAAACTCCCTGCTTTTCTTAATAAATAATTAGCAATTAAAAGTTAAATCTTAAAAAATGTTTTTTTGGTCGAATGCAAGATATGTAAATACTGGGGCAGATTACTTACCGGTCCATTCGCGATCCAACGGCGCGTTCTCTGCTCTGGATTCGGTCCGAGCCGGGATTCATTAAGGTAGTTCCTCCGCCGTCCACCAGGTGGCGTTGCTGTGCTGAAAGCATCGGACCACTGGAGTTTCCGAGCCGGGCTGAGTGAAGGTAATGCAAGCTCCCAACATAGATTTTTTTTTTAAAGCGGCTGTTTTTCGAATCACGTCGGGTTTTCGTTCGGCCACGCCCCCCGATTTTCCGTCACGCATCACGCCGATGCGCCACAATCCTATCGCGTGCGCCAAAATCACGGGGCAATCAGGGGAATCGCGAAATGAAATATCGGGTACACGGCCAGGGAAGGGCAAGAAACCGGAAAGAACGGCCCTTAGTAATGACCCCATGTGTGCCACATTTACACGTAAAGTCCGACAGAATTTGTCTTGCACTCCTCATCTTTACGGTGCACTAGCAAAAGTTTGGTGGCAGTCTCTCGGGTGCTGTGCAGGGAGTGCCAGATTCAAGAAGAACGTGGCTGTCCTCCTATGAAAGCAGATTTTTTTTCCCTAAGAAACTAGGGTGGATGGTTATATCCTCTGCGGATTCTAACCTCCCTATTTTTTTAAACTTTGGAGGACCTCCTTGACATAAGAATTGATGGCTAAATCTCCCCTGGAAGTAGGTGATGTTTAATTGCTATATCTCCTCTAAAGCTATGTTTGAAGTGGATCTCCCGAAGTACTGTGGATCGATTGCTATATCTCCCTGGAATACCGAGGATTATTTGCCCTGGGAATGCAGATGTTCCTTGAGCTGGCAATGAAATTTCCTTCCACTCGTCATCCACAAAAAAGGGATTCTGCCTCTTGACCCCGAGAAGCCTATACAGCCAGATATCTTTAGGGTTCATCTTATAATTTATGGATCGATGGCAGAGACCTTTTTAGGCATTAAGTTCAGTCTTAAGACCCTCTACTATCCAGGGAAGCTCAAAGTTGTTAGGCACTGACGTTACATTATCGGAAGAGTCTAATTGCCTAGTGGTTTCTGTAAATTCCACTGACGATTCAGGACGATGTCTTCTGTTGACAACAGAAAAATGACCTTATCAAAAGTGGTCAATAAAATGGTCATACGAGAGATGTCAGTGGGAAATCAGACAAAACCGCAGCTCATTTCTCATCACCATGCAACATAACCAGAAAATTGTGTTGCAGTTCTTGCTCTCCTACTATGGAGCTCAGAGTGAGGTCCCTGGTAGTCAAAAGCAGTAGCTCTGAAATCTAAATCATCCCAAGTGGGATAACAAAGGTATAGAGTCACCTGCATTAAAAGGGAAGGATCAATTTCTGTAAGACAAGGATCCGATTCCCTCTACCCTCAAATACGTCTTTCTCAGTCCATATCTTCACCAAACTCCCCACCACACCTCACCTACCGATCACTCCCAAAAACCACCCGCCTTTATTCTTCAATACCTAGCTCCACCCCCCTTCAAGACCGGCACACAGTCTCACCTCCATAACACATTGTGACAAAGGAACGTCCGATTCAGGCTTTTCTCAGATAAGGCGCAAACCTCGTCTTACCCCTCTCCCCTTTCATAGTTCAAAAGCTCACTCAAAACATTTATCCGCGACCTTCATCAAGCATTACATGGATGATGTATGGCTGCCGATGGTTAGGCCTTTGGCAACGAGTTCTTTAAGACTGCTGATCCCTCCCATAATACAGCTGCTGTAGAATTCCTATTACTATGTGCAGCCATAGGACGAACAGGGAGAAGCATGGTTGTCGTAAAATTACTTTTCTTTACCGGAAATTTCTATATGGCAGATTTGCATTAAACAGAATCGATACATATCAACACTTCTGGTTTTAGCACCAATAAAAGTATGCATGGAAAAAAAGAGGTTCATGGACAGTCAACCAGCGACAACCATTTTTCCTCTACATAAACCAGTTTTGTTTTGTACAAATGCACAATCAAAACATCCGAAAAAAAAGAGATTTATAAATGCCCTCCCTCCAATTCTGCAACTAAGCTTGAAACATAGTGGAAATTTTTCTTCACATGTGATGTTCCTCGGGTCAATGAGAAATTTCCTTTCACTTGACCTACAGTAGGCCTTTGATTCCCACAAATGTGATTAGATAAACTAGACATAGGGGCACATGTCGCTTTGCTTTGGCTGTGCTTTTTGATATCCAGATTCCTGCTGTTATCAGGCGTAGGAAAGACTGTTTCAAATTACTTGATTCAAAAGTCTCAAATCCTAAGACCTTACTCAGAGATTTACACCCTTTCAACGACAATATTTCCACTCAATGACCAGACTCGATTTTTCAAATCTGACAAGTCTCACGATAATTGTTATAACTTCGAACGCTTATACTATCCCGGTGATTTTGAGATGTTTTCTCGTATGATACATTGTATCTTCATGTTACGTTATAACATTTTAAGGATAGTTTGATTTCGTTCTGAAAAAAGTGAAAAATCTTGGCAAAAAGTTTGTAAAAATTTTCATTTCTCAAGTTTGAAATGTTCTGGTTTCCAGACAACGATGTATAAAACTACCCAAAAAAGTTTTGATATTAACAGTTAGCAAATATCTGCTTTGTTGGGTGATAATTATGCATTTCGGTCCTGTTTCTAGGGGATTGATGAGTGTGCCGAACTTTAGGTGGCGATTTTTTTTATTTTCATGAAAATTGCCAAACACTCACATTTTTGAAGGACAATCGTCTTCCAAGTGACTGTGAGAAACCTAAATAATAGTAACCCCATAAATACCCCACTTAGAAATCTCACCCCTCAACGATGTACAAACCCACTTCTAGTAAGTCATTTAACCCTTTAAGTGTTCACATGGGTTAAAAAATATGGACCTCGATTTAGAAATCGATTGAATTTTTTTGGAAAATCATTAATTAGGCCAAACTGACATTTTCCGAATAAATGTAAATATGATGAAAACGCACTGCAAGGCTGTGATGCCACAATTCTCCAAGTGTTTTACTGATACCCATATGGGGTGGTAAACTGCCTGTAGCGCAGCCGCACGCCGAGTATCGAATATGAATGGAGGCGCACATTCACAGCAGAATTTGTATTGTACCTTGTATGACCTATAAATTTTATTTTTGGTATTACATACAAACATATGAGGGCTTATTTTTTATGGGATGAGATACAATTAAGATAATTTATTTTTGGGAGGTCAAAGCTTATTTCTGAATTTTATTAACTATTCAGGGGGACACAAACAAAAATCATCAATTTTTATTTTGGATTTTTAGCATTTTTCCCCCCGCTCACCGTACAAAAAAAAAATTTTTTATCTTTATTCTCTGGTTCCTACGATTGCCGCAGTGGATTACTCAGTTATATAGTTTTTCTTATTTTTGACTTAATTTTCCTGAGAAAAACCAATATTGGAGAAGAATCGCATTGTTTTTACTATTGACAACTTTTCAGGCTATTTTTTGCGAAAACAGTTGTTTCTTTTAGTCCGTATCATATTAGGGTACGTAACTTTTTTTTGATCATTTTTGTTAGAAAATTTTTGTGGATGGTGTTTGATGAAAAATTGTATTATTAGTGGGAAGTTTTCCGAGTTTGTTTTTACGTAGTCACCGAGTGGTTCAAATATTGATTATAGAATTTATTTTACGATTTTATACGGATGTGGGTCGATCCAAAATTGTATGTTTTGTGTTTTATTTATTGTATAAGCATTTTATGTGTCCTGGGCATTATGGGACTTTTATTTATTTATTTATTATTATAAACAGTTAAAAAAAAGTTAATTTTTTAAAAACTTTTTTACATTTTCTACTTCTTGGCTTGATACAGCGATCATACGATCGCGTTATTCAAGCCTTTACACGGTCAATACAGGCAGTCCCGGGTTGTACATACAAGATAGGGTCCTGGAGGTTGTTCTTAAGTTAATTGTATGTAAGTCGGGAATTCTATTTTATTAATTGGGAAGTTTCTAGACAATTTTTTTTCTTTGGCCCCAGAGTGACAAATAGGAGTTCAAAATTTTTGGTGGAATTGACCAAGAATTATCTAAAGCTTCATTACAGACACCTTACAGCTGATCTTGCAGTCTGGACTATAGTAAAGCCCAGAAGCTTCACCGAGGTCACATGGGCAGAGGGGTCCGTCTGTACTTGGGTTGTCTGTACGATCGGTTTCCTTAGTAGTTGACCGCCTGTACACTTTATTGCAGTGTATACTGTAAGTAACTGAGCTGCTGCGCATGCTCAGTTACTTACAGCCGGGTCCTGCCAGGAAGGCAGGACCCGCGAGAAGAGGAAGCCGACAGCCTCGGGTCACTCGTCGGGACCGGGGCGGCGGCCAGGAGGGATCGACCCCCCGGTAAGCACACCGGGGTCCGATCCACGTGGGGACACACTTGCACGACGCGGTCATCGTGACCGCGGCGTGTAAGGGGTTAAACACCCTGGATCGGAGTTTTTCCGATCCCGGGTGTTTAGTGCCGGGTCTGGGCTGTGATATCACGCCCTACACCGGCAACATAATAACCCATTGTCCCGAAACTAACTTCTTCTGACGCGGCGCCGTAGAAAGGCGTCGCTCAGAAAAGTACCCTTAATGACCGCCGAGAGAATCCCATAGGGCAGTCATTATAGGGGTTAAAAGGCAAAACAAGCTAAAACAAAAATCCACTTGCCCCAGTGGCGTACCAAACAGTAGGCCCCGATGCAAACTTTTTTGGATCCCTTACTTACATAAAATCACGCTGCCAACCCTGTCTCACACATACCTTAAAAATACACATATGACCAACTACACTCACCGGCCACTTATTAGGTACACCTGTGCAACTCTCGTTAACAACTTAATTTCTAAACATCCACTCCATGGCGGAAACTCAGTGCATTTAGGCATGTAGCATGGTCAAGACATCTCCTTCAGTTTCAAACCGAGCGTCAGTATGGGAAGAAAGTGATTTGAGTGCCTTTGAACTTGGCATGGTGTTGGTTGGCAGAAGGCTGGTCTAGTATTCGCAGAAAACTGCTGATCTACTGGGATTTTCACGCACAACCATCTCTAGGGTTTACAGAGAATGGTCCGAAAAAGAAAACTTCCAGTGAGCGGCAGTTCTTTGGCGGAATGCCTTGTGTGATGCCGAGGTCGAGGAGAATGGAAGACTGGCGCTGATAGAAACACAGTGCTCAAATCTGCCACCCGTTCCGCATCCAAGGTAGGCATAAGAGCATCTCGTAACCCCAACTTCCACTTTGAGCAGATGGCTACAGCAGCAGAAGACCACACCGGGTGCCACTCCTTTCACTAGATATAAACTGAGGCTACATTTGCCAAGCTCATCGAATGGGACAGTAAAGATTGGAAAAAAACGCTTGCCTGGTCTATGAGTCCTCGAATTTCTGCTGCGACATTCGGATGGTAGGGTCAGAATTGGTGTCAACACTGAAGCATGGATCCATCCTGCCTTTAATCAACGGTTACAGGCTGGTGGGGTGTTGTCATGGTGTGGGGAATATGTCTGGGCACTCTTGGGCCTCTTGGTACACAAGATTGAACTTGTTGCACGCCACAGCCTACCTATTATTGTTCCTGACCAGTCCATCCCCCCTTTATCCCACAATGTACCCCACATCTGATGGCTACTTTCACAGGATAATGCTCCATGTCGTAAAGCTGGAATTATCTCAGACTGTTTCTTGAACATGAGTTCACTGTACTCAAATGGCCTTCCACAGTCACCATTCCAATCCAATAGAGCATCTTGTGATTGTGGTGGAACAGGAGATTGCATCATGGATGTGTCCGCCGACAATCTGTGCAACTGTGGATTTCCATCATGTCAAATTGACCAAAATCTTGAGGAATGCTTCCAGCACTCTGCTTGAATCTATGCCACGAAGAATTGAGGCAGTTCTGAAGGTAAAAGGGGGTCCAACCCGTTACTAGCATGGTGTACCTAATAAAGTGGCCGGTGAGTGTATACCTCCACTTAATAAAATGGGCCTCTATTCAGTAAAATGCCCAGCAGCCTCCACTCAGTAAATGACCAGCAGCAGCCTCTACTCAGTAAATGACCAGCAGCAGCCTCCACTGTTACAGTAACAGTAAAAGCATCCATTTTAGGTATACAAGTATGGTGGTATCACCCTGTGACAAGTCTAACCTACTTTTATTAACTCTTTAATGTATGGAGAAAAATAAAATCATCAATTCTTTTTTTAGATTTTTATCATTTGGGGGGGGGGGTATTTACTGTAGCATAAAAATATTATCTTTATTCTATGGATCACTATAATTACAATGATACCTCATTTATATAGTTTTATTTAAAATGTTCAATTTTACTGAAGAAAACTAGAATAGAAAAAATTGCATTTGTTTTAGTTTTGCCGTTTTTGCAGCAGCATAAGTTTAGTAATTTTTTATTGACAGAGTTGGTAGTGTGTTTATTTTTTGCATGACAAGTTGTTCTTTCATTGATTCCAATTTAATGCATGGAACTTTTTTTTGATCACTTTCATTCACTGCACTTTTTTAATGGATTTCAGTTGCGTCATGCCTCCTGCTCACGGACTATATTGCGCAGCCTCAGGGCACTGGAAGACCTCGGGGCTGCCATCAGAGGACCGGACCCCCTCCCAGTATGCGCAGCAGAGGGGAGGGTATTCACATGAAAAGCCACTTACACGCCACGGTCATGCTTCAACTAAAAAAGATGTTTTTTTCTATACATACTACAAATCTTCTCAATGGAGAGATGTTTATGATTCAGGACACTCTAGCAGCAAAGACATTTGTTAAAGAGGACCTGTCACCCCCCCAAAAAGACCCCACCAAATATGCCCCCCTTAATCCTCCCCCTAGCCCCTTTCTATTTATGCCATTTAAAAAAAAGAATGTATGTTGTGAAACTTGGTTTTTAATCGATCTGACCCCTTACCAAATAAGAGGTCGGATCCTTGTATCCTGTCGGCCTTATTCATGAGAGGGCCGGCCGAGACTCCCCCTCCACGTCTTTGTCAGCGTGGACCTGTAAGAATAGCCGTCAGCAGCGCATATGTTGCACTATCGCTGCTCATTCACATATATATTCGGGCGGTGCTATTAAAAGCATGCCACAGAGAGCCGCTAGCGATTGCGTTATATATGCGCTGCTGCCAGCTATTCCTACAGGTCCCTGCTGTCAGGGGCGTGGAGGAGGAGTGTCGGATGGCTCCCTCATGAATAAGGCTGACTGCAGGGGACAGGATACAAGGAAATGACCTCTTATTTGGAGAGATGTCAGATCCATTAAAACCAAGTTTCACAACATACATTTTTGTTTAAAAAATGGCATAAATAGAAAGGGGCCCTTAGGTTGATATGGTTTTGTAAAATCGCCACAAGAGACCTGAATCATTTTTGAAAGCAGTTAGCCTTTTTTCGTTTTACACACAGACACACACAGAGTGGTGTCTAAAGTCAATTGGGAATAGAGGGCATGCGACAGAAAATCAAACAAGAATCTGGTTTCAGTAACATATCAGCACTCCAAATAGCTTGCCACAAATCAACACTAGTGACGGATATACTGTAGAATCCAATTAAAAAAAGAATTGTAGAAAATATAGATGGTTGCAGGTATCTCACTTCAGATAAACAACAAGTGGTACAGGGAGGTCTCCACCACAGAATTTGTCTGGTAACCTACAACAAGAGCAAGAGAATGAACAAATCATATAAAAACACAACAATTCTGTTAGTATTATTATTATTCGTTATTATTAAAGCCACACAAAATTGCTTAATATATTATAAAATACACATAATTTATGTTTGTGTTGCTGCATAACATTTTACTTTTCTATTCATAGAGCTCTATGAGAGCCTGTTTTTTGCAGGACATCTTTTGATTTTCATTAGGGACCCTTTTTTGGAAGCTTATAAGGCAGGAAACTTCACCTACAAGGACATATGTTGCAATTGTACATGTCCTAAAAGATACTTTTTAAGTATAGTAAAATGTGCTCCTCATTTTTTATTACTTTGCAATCAAAAGCGTAGAAATACAGCAAAAATCATCCAGTGCAGTTGATTGTTCTGGTATATCAATTTTCCAGTTAGGAAGTATAAGGCATTGTTGACCCGTTTTCTCTGCTGAGATACAAATAAAAATTTCTAACAGATCTATTGGATGCACTGGATTGGCAATAGAAAGACAACTTACAGTTATTGTCTCCATATACCTCCTGTCTGTTTCTTCTCTAGTTTAGCTAGTTGGTAATACTTGCTAGTCCTTGTCAATACTGGTAGCATGAGATGGCCCATTTATTTTGCACATCCAAGCATACAATTGCAAGAAAGTTTGATGTTGAAAAGGATGACAGATTAAACACCAGAACTTTAGACATTATACAAGAATCCCTGTACAAAGCCTTAGAGAGTCATCAAATGAGCAGCAGGACTGATATTGCCAGCAGCAAAAGGTGGAGCACTGCTAGAGTCCTATGAAATGGCCTCAAGTAGGGAATGAGTGTGTTTAGTTTTCCTCAAAGTGTCAGAAACAGAAACCATGAGAAAGACAACTAAGCTCTGTAAAGCTTAATTGGCAATTGCAAGAAAACTCTTTATAGATGATAGCTAGTTCACTTTAAGTACATGTAAAATAGTCTAGAGACGCCAAAGGAAATGTTTGCCACATCATTCAGCAAGGCTCGTTTGTCAGTGGTTTAAGTCTCGGAGGACATATCCTTGAAGGGTCACACATGAAGCCACATGAAAGCCAGTGGTACTTGTAACGCTATATGGGAACTTCAATAAACTCCTGAAAGCCACAGTTGCATTAGGCCTTGGTTTGTTCGTGGTCCTGGTCTCATGTGACCAAAGTGTGTACACAGTTCCTCACTTATGCCCTGATCTGGGTCAGGTATTCAGTGAGAAGATGCAATAGGACATCATGCTTTGTCTATACAGGAGCTTGACAAGACATTTTCTAGGGTGTATGCAGGCACATGGAGGGCATGCACTTGGAATTTTACATTGCATCTCAAGCACAAATGTAAAACTACCTGTTGTCCTTGGCTATAAAGAAGTTGTTGGCCTCCCTAAAATGTCTAGATATTTAAAATGATCTAATGTAATAAACCAAGAATTGTTGCATAGAAACTATAACATAACTACAGTCATGGGCAAAAGTTTTGAGAATGATGCAAATGTTAATTTTTACAAAGTCTACTGCATCAGGTTTTATAATGGCAAATCGCATATACCGTATATACTTGAGTATAAGCTGAGACCCCTCAAAAAATGGGAAAACCTATTGACTTGAGTATAAGCCGAGGGTGGGAAATGCATTGGTCACAGCCTCCCAGTATGTAGCCAGCAAGACCTCTGTAGTGTGTAGTCTGCCCAGCCCCTGTAGTATATAGCCTGCCCAGTCTGTCTCCGATGCTGCCTCGGGTCCTTCGGTCCTCTTTGGATTCTTCCACTCCTCTTTGCGCTCAGCCAGCACACAGAATTACGCCAGCTGCTTGCCGACGTAATTGTTTGTGAGCCGCTGGCATCTCGAGGGGGCTACAAGAGGAGCGGAAAAACCCAAAGAGGATCCGAAGGACCCGCGGCGGCACCGGAGCATCGAATCAAGTATAGGACCTAGGGTGACGTCGGAATGGTGAGTACAAATCCCAATGTTGCCCATTACTTAGGGCCATTCTTCCAATTCCTGCAGGTCCTACGTATGGGATCAAACACTTAGCCAAACACAGAACTCCCTCGATTACTTACGTCGCTCAAGAATTTGAGGATTACTTGGTCCGCCAGTAACATAGGGCCAAACCCCTCATAACATATTCGGATCACGTATGGTCCCAAATGGTTGATGCCGTCCCATGTGGGAATGTGTTGGACTGTGTGAATTTGAAACTGCCACATCTTTTTTCAATCCGCAGCAAGACACTACGAGATTACTCATGACAATATGCACCACTTCTGGTTTCTCTATTTTGCCACGTGCCCTGCGGTGCTCATCTACATGGCCTAACCACCAAAACATCTGACGCGAATTCGTGAACACTGCTATAGGCATCAGAGCTTCAAAAAGGAATGTGGACCAAGGTAAACTGAAACTATCCCTCGCCATTTCAAAAACATCATATTGGGGAATCAACTTAAAGGTGACGGGATTGATACTTGGTTGACAGATGGAGAGGGGGACACCTGGAGAGGATCCTGGCTCAAATAGAATCCAAGTGGATTTTCTCGCTTGGACACGTGGACCCCCCAAGTCCTAATGAGAACTCAGTTTTGAGCCCTTCCTCTTTAAAAAAAAAACAACCCCCCCAGGAGTCCCCTCATTATTATCTCCTCCATATCCCATGGCTCTGGGTCTCTCTATGTATTTAGCTATATTCTTTTATTTTTTATTTTCTTTTGTTCTTTAATGTATGGTACCACTTTTGTGGTCCTTTTTATCCTTTTTTTCTGTATACTGTGTTTGTATTTTGTTTTGTGAGGTTGGTATCTCTTTATGTACTTTTTTATTTTCTCGTTACATATGTCTTTGACCTTCTGCGCGCTTCTTTACCAGTCCAGTGTTATTGGCCCCACTATTTGCATTCTTGTATCCCAGCGATATTCCCCCCACCCCCATCCCCATTTTTACACTTGTGTTGACTCACAGTTTGCACTTTTTGCACTTTGTATTACTTACCTTGTATTCTTTCACAATACATATTTTTTCCTTATATATAATAATCCATTTCATCACTTATATAATCAATGTATGCTATGTATTTGAAGATCTAATTATGGGTCACAGGATCGTTGATATGTTCTGGCCATCTCTTTATTTAATTTTTACATGTATTATGTCACTTGTTCATTGCCTGTCGATATGGGTTTGTGCAATATAACTTGGCATTTCTCCAATACTTTATTAGGTTTTATTCTGTTCGTACATTTTCCTATGCCAGCACATGTATAATATCTAACTATTATTTTGTTAGGGCTGTTGTGCAAACTCACTATCCCGCCACATCCCCTCTCCTCTGTATCATTATCACCCATCCATGCTCCACTCACAGGTCTACAGTTCTGCGCATGCTGCGAATCGTGTCCTTGCCGGGTGGTCCTTCTGTGCCGCTTTGTTGCGGGTTGCCCTTGCGATTTTTCGGCTGCTCCACGCTATGCGACCTCATGCATTCTTGATCGCGGCCAGCCCCGTCCCATCTCTCAGACGCCCGCTCCCCGCAATGTCTCTGAATGGTATGGTCCTCATAAGGTCTTTTATTACCGCGCAGCAGCTACTATTTGGCCCACGGTACCCTCTAAATATTAAACATGCCAAACACACCAGCACTCCCCTTGATAAGGCCTACTGGCGAAACACGTGTCGGGGTCGGGCTGGTACTTTGTACCTTTTATTTCTCGTGGTTTGGTTATACTTACACCTCATCTAGGTTATAGTTTGGCTATGTGAAACATATAACTTCTTTTTGTTTGTCCTCTTCTTCCTATGCCTCATCTTACTATGGATGGTACAACTACCCTCTACACTCTGTTTTTTGGCTATTACTTCTGTTACAGTCATTTTTTTCTCCCTTTTTCTTGTTGTCCACATATTATTGTTGTATTTATTGTTATCCATCATGATAATAAAGATTAGATTTGGTCGATACTCATTAGGAAAACATTTTGGTTCATTTTCTAGTTCTGTTCAAACATGGTGGGTAATATGTTGCTGGTGGTTTATAGGCCCCTACCGCACTAGCGTTTCTTTTCTTTGTGTATTTTACCATACAGTGTGACCTAAGCTCATTTGTCTTGTTGGAAGGTGGACCTTAGGTCCAGGGTGATGTCCAGACTTTGGGAACAAGCGTTTCATCATATTTGTTTGTAAGGACCCTTCCTGGTCCTTTTCAATGCCTCTTCCACTAGTTTTTCTCATAGAATAATTGCCCAAAAGGACTGGCAACGCTATGTGATATCCCATGGAAAAAGTTTAGACCTATGGGAGGGTTGGGGTGGGAGGGTGAATTCTCATGTTGGGAAAAAGTCTTTATATTGTTTATAGACGCTATGTTCCTTGAAATAGTTTGCTCTATTGTTCTGAGTTTTTCGTTTAAAATAAAAGAGGTCTTATAAAAATTGGGTTTTGTTTTGTTTGGACAACCCATTGCACAAGAACCTCAGGCTTTCAAAGATATGTGAATGATAAACTCTGTTTGGTAGGACCCCAAGTCCTTTCTTTTTGGAATTTGTGCAATCCAATCAGTCCCACTTCGTCTTAAAACCAATACAAGCTCTAAGTAAGAGTGAGGGAAATAGAGTTTCACGCCGTCAAAAAACAAATTGGTCGAAATACACAAATGCTTTTAACGAGCTGCGGACTCACACAACTCACTGGAAGCCTCCGTTTCAACAGTTTCAAACTAACTAATAGACACAGAGGACCGAGACTGGCAGATAATAATTCAAATCTGAGGAATACTAGAAATTGTACCCAACTTTCACATTTTTCACGACACCACGATTCATAGAGACACAGAACATGAAAATTCTGTAGCCATAGAAACATTTTAAGAGAATTTCTCTCCCTTAACGACAATGATCTAGCGAACCTTTTCTCTGTGGATCACACAACAAATGTAATACAGGATAATCTGATAAAACTAGGCAGAAGCCGACTACGCAGAGACAGAAATAGGCAAATTGCATCCTATATGGTTCTAATAGAATTTCTTGAAAGACAAAACCAAAACCAGAGCTAGAACGAATTATGTAAACTTACTCTTAGAAAAAAATGCAAAGTCCCTTACAGAAAACTGAAAATTAAGGCTGGTGCTTTATTGGCCGCCAAATAAACAACGCACTCATAAAACCAAACTTCCACATATATTCCACCATAAAAGAGGATTAAAATAAGACACCCAGCAAAACGGTTTTATGGAATACTACTCCAAACTCTACAATCTAAGCAAATTACAATTTACTACAATCCCCCACAGCAGATTGTGAATATCAGGTTTCTCAGACAAGCTTCATCTCCCTAAAATAACAGAAACCTAATTAGCACAACAAGCACACCCATAACGACAGAGGAAATCATTAAAACCATTAACCAGTTCGCGACCGCCCGCCGTGTATTCACTGCGGCGGTCGGTCGCGTGCATGGAAAGGACTCACGGGCTGAGCCCTCTCCACAACCGGTAATTCTTTGCTGCATTTGCAGCAAAGGCTTACCGGTAACACCCGCATTAGAAACCGTGTTTTCGCAGTGCGGCGCCTCAAAAAGATAGCGCGCATGGGCGCCGCATCTTACTGGGATCGCCGCTTCCGTGACGTCTACGGGGGGCCTGCAGCGATCCGTCTCCATGGTAGCCTCGGGTCTTCCGAAGACCCGGGTATTTCGTTTTAACCCCTTCATTACAATGTGCTGATAGCACATTGTAATGAATGAGGAGAAAATCCCCATATACTGCCATGATGTAGTATGGCAGGTATATGATAGGATCGATCAGACAACCTAGGGTTAAAGTACCCTAGGGAGTCTGAAAAATAGTTTTAAATAAAAATAAAAAAAGTTTAAAAAAAAAAAATATAAAAAAAACCTAAAATTTCAAATCACCCCCCTTTCCCTAGAACTGACATAAATATAAAGTAAACAGTAAAAATCATAAACACATCAGGTATTGACGCCGTCCGAAATGCCCGATCTATCAAATATGATTAACGGTTTTCAATGCGTTTAACCCGTAATGGAAAATAGCGCCCAAAGTCGAAAATGGCACTTTTTGCCATTTTGAAAAATATAAAAAAATCTATAAAAAGTGATTCAAAGTCTACCTCCTAAAATGATATCATTAACATATATCAAATTTCGCAAAAACTGACACCACCCACAGCTCCTACACCAAAGTATAAAAAAGTATAAGCGCCAGAAGTTGGCAAAAATCAAAAAAATTATTTTTTACAGGAGGTTTACATTTTTTGTAAATGTATGAAAACTTATAAACCGTATACAATTTGGTTCCCCTTAAGTCGTACCGACCCAAAGACTAAAGTAGACATGTTCATTTGGGGCGCTCAGTGAAATACGTAATGATCCAAGCCCACAGAAAATGGCGCAACAATGCGTTTTTTTTTTTCACCATTTCATTGCATTTGGAATTTTTTTCCCCGCTTATGAGGTACATGGCAATGAATATTTAATACCGTCTCATTAGTGCAATTTTTACGCAGAAAACAAGCCATCACCAACAGCTCTTTACGTGTAAAATAAAAGTTATAGATTTTGAAGGTGGGAGTGAAAAATGGACATGAAAAAACAGGAAGGGACCGGTCCCTTACGGTTAACTCCTAAGTGACGCAGTCAGTTCTAGGTTAAGGCTCAGCCCCATTTTTTGTATTCTGAAATGTGTTGCTTTATATGGTTATAACTTTGAACAGTTCCTTATCAAAGCGATTCTGAGTGTTCTTTTTTCCTCACATGTTGTACTTCATTTGAGTGGTAAATTGTGGCTGATATGTCTTCGTTATTTACAAAAAACAAAAGAAAAAATTATGAATTTTTTGAAAAATTTCCTTTTCAAAACTTTGAAATCATGTGTTTTCGGCAGATAGATTTACCAACTAAATAAGTTGCGCGTAACATTTCCCATATGTCTATTATATGTTCATTTGATAAAAGAAAAAACCCACCTCACAATTTGTTATGCCAATTTCTCCTGAGTACAGAGACCCTCCACATGTGGCCGCTACTTGTTTTATGGGTGCAAGGCAAGGTGCAGAAGGAAAAGGAGCGCCCTGCAGCTGCCAGGATTTTAGTATCAAAACAAGGAAAAAGCTACAAGCATCCGATATAACTTGAAGAAGGAACTAAGCCTTTATTTACACAAGCATGAAAAAAGCAGCCAAGCATGTTTCGATTTGCCGTGAATCTTTTAAGCATACAACAAGTGGTGCAAGTGCCAAGTAATATATACACCCACTGCTTAGTGACATATATCTCTTTATAACATCTATTTTCAAAATAGTTAATAAAAAAGTATAACAGAAAATAATAAGTGAAGTGTTGTTACGATAAAGGTCAGGACACAAACAAAGACACTGAGACCCCCAATCTCCCTAACCTACTTATTGGGTCCCTCTAAACGGAGGCCATTACTGGTGCACTTTCCCTTCCTGGTTAAGGTGTGACGATGAAAAAAAACAGACAACAAACACAAAAAGGCGAAGTAAACAATCCGAGTAGGCACCTGGGGAAATAACAATAACCAAATCAAATCCAATAGAATAGTCAAACACCAGGCAAAGAAATCAGAACAAAGAAAACAAGATTAGCTAGTGCACACAGCAAGATACGCAGTTTACTAGCAAAGAGGGAACTAGGCCCTGCCTAGGTGGAAGGAGCAAGCAATTACAGGTCCAGTGTTAACTCTTGCAAGACAAATCAGTGAGGGGAGTGCAGCATAAGACAGCCAGTGGAACCTAGTTAGACTGCAGGATGACAAAACACTCATGTCCCTATTCTACTAGCATGGACAGAGGAGACCGCAAGGAGATGTGACAGTTAATTCAATATCATA
The DNA here is from genome assembly GCA_019512145.1 of Engystomops pustulosus. Lineage (NCBI taxonomy): Eukaryota > Metazoa > Chordata > Amphibia > Anura > Leptodactylidae > Engystomops > Engystomops pustulosus. The sequence goes on along the minus strand of CM033641.1, from coordinate 106,702,850 downwards.
TCGCCAAATTTGATCAGTGTTTGACATAAAATCGCTCCACAAGAACCTGACACAGAAACACCAATTAGTTATTAATATTTCTTCAGTACAATTGACGAACATAATTGGTATATTGAAGGGATTGTCTTTCTCTCCTCAGAACAAGGTAAGATTGGTTTTTCCTATGAATTGATATTAGCATTATTAGACGATTAAGACTAAAAGCGTTTTTTTCTAATCCAATTGTGATTTATCTAACACTGAGAATGTACCCAATGTCATTAACTGTATCCTACATTTAAAGCAAAAGAAAAAGGTCTTCTAACTCTAGTGATTTTCAGCCCCCCAGACTGACAAGGCAGTCGAGACCTATTACTCACTGGCCACTTTAATAATACACCATGCTATCGGGTTGGACCCCCTTTGCCTTCAGACTGCCTCACAAGGCAAACAAGGTGCTGGAGCATTCCTCAGAGATTTTGTTCCATATTGACATGATGGCATCACACAGTTGCCGCAGATTTGTCGGCTGCACCATCCATGATGCAAATCCTGTTCCACCACATCCCAAAGATGCTCTATTGGATTGAGATCTGGTGACTGTGGAGGCCATTTGGAGTACAGTGAACTCATTGTCATGTTCAAAAAACCAGTCTGAGATGATTCAGCTTTATGACATGGCGCATTATCCTGCTGAAAGTAGCCATCAGATTTTTGGGTACATTGTGGTCATAAAGGCAAGGACATGGTCAGCAACAATACTCAGGTAGCTTGGGCATTGCAACGATGCTCAATTGGTATCAAGGGGCCAAAGAGTCCAAGAAAATATTCCCCACACCATGACACCACCCACCAGCCTGAACCATTGATACAAGGCAGGATGGATCCATCTTTCATGTGTTGACACCAAATTCTGACCCTACCATCCGGAATGTCCGCAGCAGAAATCGATACTCATCGACCAGGCAACGTTTTTTCCAGTCTTCTACGTCCAATTTCGATGAGCTTGTGCAAATTGTAGCCTCAGTATTCTGTTCTTAGCTGAAAGGAGTGGCACCCGGTGTGGTCTCTGCTGCTGGTTAGCCATCTGCCTCACAATTCGACGTACTGTGCATTCAGAGATGCTCTCTGTCTCTCTTGGTTGTACGGGTGGCGATTTGAGTCACTGTTCCTTTCTATCAGCTCGAACCGTCTGCCATTCTCCTCTGACCTCTGGCATCAACAAGGCATTTCCCCCACAGAACTCCGCTCACTGGATGTTTTTCTTTTCTTGGACCATTCTCTGTAAAACCCTAGAGATGGTTGTGCGTGAAAATCCCAGCAGTTTTTCTAAATACTCAGACCAGCCCTTCTGGCACCCAACAACTATGCCACTTTCAAAGGCACTCAAATCACCATTCTTCCCCATACTGAAGCTCGGTTTGATTGGCTGATTAGAAATTAAGTGTTAACGAGCAGTTGAACAGGTGTACCTAATAAAGTGGCCGGTGAGTGTATATACAAATTGTGAAAACTAAATTTGCACAAACTAAAGAACACTGTCAGGCTGATCTTCAACACCCTAACTCACATCAGAAAGGTAGCAGCTCTTGGCAGACTGGTTGGTGCCAAAGACCTTAAGATCAAACCAGCTGACAAAGGCGGTGCGATCGTGGTCATGGACACCACCCAGAATCCTCAGTGATGGTCTAGAACACACTTAATGACTCTAATGTATATAAGAAGTGTACCTGTGACCCTATCCACTTTGATAGTGGATAATGCATTGGCTAATGACATTATTGATCAAAAACGTCATCATTTTTGTTAATCAAAACACCTTTGATTCACGTCCTGTATCTACTACCTAAGATACATTAAACATCTTTGAAACCTGCCCGAAGACCATTGTGGCGGGTACTGATTTATTCTTTATCTATCCTTCTATCCCCATTGTCAGATTTAAGAGCAGCAGCAATAAATGCTAATCATCATGCAGGATACCACAGTTTTATTACAGGCTGTCCACGTTGAACGTACAGAAGGTTGACCTGTTGGTGTCCTTTGACGTGGTCAACTTGTACACAAGTACAGAACATCAAAAGGTACTTTGGCGGTACAGAGGCTATCTGTACTTGGGAAATAGAAAGCTATAAAGATTGTCATTTCTTTCCTTGAGATTATTCTACAATGTAATTACTTCTTTTTCATTCAGATTTCTATGTGAAAAACGTGGAGTTGCCACGGGGTTAAATGTGGCGTCCACATAACGCCAATATTTTTATGGCTTGGTTCGAGGAGACGTTTTGTGTTCCCATCCAGCCAATCACGTTTGTGAAGGTACTACAGTCTGGCCAAAGTTTGTGAGAATGACACAATATTATATTTTCACATGATCTGTGCCCTCTTGTTTTATGTGTGTTTGTCAGATGTATTTCATCACATACAGAAATACAAGTGCACTCATATTTGAGTGACAAAAGCTTTTATTGACAGTTTAAATGAGTTAATGCAGCAAGTCAATTTGCAGTGTTGACCCTTCTCTTCAAGACTTCCCTGGCGCTCTCAATCACTTCTAGACCAAATCCTGACTGATATCAGTCCATTCTTGCACATCAATGCTTGTTTGCCACCCGTCTCTTGTGATTGACCACAGGTTCTCAATGGATTAAAGATCTGGGGAGTTCCAGGCCATGGACCCAAAGGGGCATATTTATCAGACCCTCTTACGCAACTCCAGTGGGAGTGAAGGGGCATGAAGGGGGGGGGGGGCGCAGCCGGCCGGGAATGGGCCGGCGTGGGGCGTACTGTCCCCGCACCTGCGCAATCGCTGCTGCCGCCGGCTTTTCATACGTGAAAAGTCGCCGGACGCATTTTTTTCTACGCCAGGCCCTGCCTTGCATGGGATAACACATGCGCTGCCGGCAGCCCCGATACATCAAGAGCGGAAGCCTCCTGAGTATCGGCTGCGAACTTGCAGCAGCGGGGTTATCATACGCTGGCGCACAAGCTAAATCCCCCCAAAATCTCTATGTTTTGTTCCCTAACTATTTAGTTATCACCTTTGCTTTATGGCAAGGTGTCTCCATTATGCTGGAAAGTGTGCTCTTGGAGGACATTCTGGTACCATTCTTTATTCATGGATGTGATTTTAGGCAAGACTGAGAGAGCCAATTCCCGTGGTGAGAAGCAACCCCACTCATGAATGGTTCAGGATGCGTTACTACGTTGGCATGAGACAACACTGGCGGTATCGCTCACCTTGTCTTCTCGAACAAGCAGTTTTCCAGATGTTCCAAAGCATCGGAAAGGGATTCATCAGAGAAATGACTTCACCCCAGTCCTCAGCAGTCCACTCCTTGTACCTTTTGCAGAATATCAGTCTGTCCTGATGTTTTTTTATGGTGTGAAGTGGCTTCTCACTCACACCTGCCTGCAGCCATTCCTGAGCAGTTCTGCACTGCTGTAGCCCAATCCGAAGCTGAAACACTTTTAAGAGACGGTCCTGGCACTGCTGGTCCTTCTTGGGCACCCTGCGCGCTTTTTGGCAACAATGGAACCTCTCTACTTGAATTCCTTGATGATGCGATAGATTATTGACTAAGGTCCAATCTTTCTAGCTTCGATACTCTTGCCTGTTAGGCCAGTTTGGTGTAGTGCATGATGACTGCAAGTTTTTCTTTAGAGATAACCATGTTTAACAAAAGAGAAACAATGATGCCAATCACCAGCCTCCCTCTAAAGTGTTCAGGTGGTGTGATTCTACTTATCATGGCAGATTGATCTCCAGCCCTGTCCCGCCAACACGCACACCTGTGTTAATGGAGCAATCACTGAAATGATGTTAGCTGCTCCTTGCAATGAATTGAAATGTGTTTTGGGTGAAAAAGTTCATTTGTAGGCAATATTGACTTTGCAATTACTTGCTGTTAAACAGATCACCTTTATAACATTCTGGAGTACCATATATACTCGAGTATAAGCCTAGTTTTTCAGCACAAAAAATTTGTTCTCAAAAACCCTAACTTGGCTTATACGCAGTCAAGAAAAAAATAGTCAAAACGCCTCTAAAAGTGTCCAGTGGTGTGAGTCTTACTTAATCATGGCAGATTGATCTCCAGCCCTCCTCGGCCAACACCCGCACCTGTGTTAAGAGCAATCACTGAAATGATGTTGCTGCTCCTTGCAAGTGAATTGTGTTTGGGTGAAAAAGTTATTGTAGGCAATATTGTCTTGCATATTGCTGTTAGCGACCCTCTTTATAACATTCTGGAGTACCATATTACCGAGTATCAGCCTAGTTTTTCAGCACAAATTTCTCAAAAACCCAACTTGGCTTATATCGACGAGTCAAGAAAAAATAGTCAAAACGCCCAGTTGACTCGCGTATAAGCCAAGTTAGGGTTTTTGAGAACAAATTTTGTGCTGAAAAACTAGGCTTATACTCGAGTATATATGGTACTCCAGAATGTTATAAAGAGTGATCTGTTTAACAGCAAGTAATTGCAAAGTCAATATTTGCCTACAAAATGAACTTTTTCACCCAAAACACATTTCAACTTCATTGCAAGGAGCAGCTAACATCATTTCAGTGATTGCTCCATTAACACAGGTGCGGGTGTTGGCGAGGACAGGGCTGGAGATCAATCTGCCATGATTAAGTAAGAATCACACCACTGGACACTTTAGAGGGAGGCTGGTGCTTGGCATCATTGTTTCTCTTTTGTTAAACATGGTTATCTCTAAAGAAACACTTGCAGTCATCATTGCACTACACAAAACTGGCCTAACAGGCAAGAGTATCGAAGCTAGAAAGATTGGACCTTAGTCAATAATCTATCGCATCATCAAGGAATTCAAGTAGAGAGGGTCCATTGTTGCCAAAAAGGCTGCAGGGTGCCCAAGAAGGACCAGCAAGTGCCAGGACCGTCTCTTAAAAGTGTTTCAGCTTCGGGATTGGGCTACCAGCAGTGCAGAACTTGCTCAGGAATGGCTGCAGGCAGGTGTGAGTGAGAAGCCACTTCACACCATAAAAAACATCAGGGACAGACTGATATTCTGCAAAAGGTACAAGGAGTGGACTGCTGAGGACTGGGGTGAAGTCATTTTCTCTGATGAATCCCCTTTCCGATTGTTTGGAACATCTGGAAAACTGCTTGTTCGGAGAAGACAAGGTGAGCGATACCGCCAGTGTTGTCTCATGCCAACTGTAAAGCATCCTGCAACCATTCATGAGTGGGGTTGCTTCTCAGCCACGGGAATTGGCTCTCTCAGTCTTGCCTAAAATCACATCCATGAATAAAGAATGGTACCAGAATGTCCTCCAAGAGCAACTTCTCCCAGCATAATGGAGCACCTTGCCATAAAGCAAAGGTGATAACTAAATAGTTCAGGGAACAAAACATAGAGATTTTGGGGGATTTTTAGCTTGTGCGCCAGCGTATGATAACCCCGCTGCTGCAAGTTCGCAGCCGATACATCAGGAGGCTTCCGCCTCTTGATGTATCGGGGCTGCCGGCAGCGCAGTGCTTATCCCATGCCAGGCAGGGCCTGGCGTAGAAAAAAATGCGGCCAGCGACTTTTCACGTATGAAAAGTCGCCGGCAGCAGCAAGTGCGCAGGTGCAGGGACAGTAACGCCCCGCGTCGGCCCACTCCCGGCCGGCTGCGCCCCCCCCTTCATGCCCCTTCACTCCCCACTGGCGTTGCGTAGAGGTCCTGATAATTATGCCCCTTTGGGTCCATGGCCTGGAAACTCCCCAGATCTTAATCCAGAGGGCAACAGATCATGTGAAAATATAATATTTGTGTCATTCTCAAAACTTTTGGCCATGACTGTATGTACCTTCACAACGTGATTGGCTGGATGGGAACACAAACGTCTCCTCGAACCAAGCCATAAAAATATTGGCGTATGTGGACGCCACATTTAACCCCGTGGCAACTCCACGTTTTTCACATAGAAATCTGAATGAAAAAGAAAGTAATTACATTGTAGAATAATCTCAAGGAAAGAAATGACAATCTCTTTATAGCTTTTCTATTTCCCAAGTACAGATAGCCTCTGTCACCGCCAAAGTACCTTTTTGATTGTTCTGTACTTGTGTACAAGTTGACCACGTCAAGACACAACAGTCAACCTTCTGTACGTGTTCAACTGTGGACCAGCCCTGTTATAAAAACGTGGTATCCTGCATGAGATTATAGCATTTTATTGCTGCTGCTCTAAATCTGACAATGGGATAAGATAGATAAAGAATAAAGCAGTAACCCCCCACAATGGGTCCTTCCGGGCAGTTTTCAAATGATTTTGTATCTTTATAGATACAAGGACGTGAATCAAAGGTGTTTTTTTGTATACCAAAATGATGAGATTTTTTGATCCAATGTCATTAGCCCAATCATTATCCACTATCACAGGGTGGTAGGGTCACAGTACTTCTTATATACATAGAGTCATTAAGTTGTCTCAGACTCACTGGAAGAAAAAAATTCTGGGTTGGTGTCACATGACCACGATCGCACCGCTTTGTCAGCTGGTTTGAGTCTTAAGGTCCTTTGGCACCAACCAGCCCTGCCAAGGACTGCTACCATCATTCTGATTTGAGGTTGTTAGTTGAAGATCCGCCTGAAGTGTTCTTTTTGTGCATATTTAGTTTTCACAATTTGTATATGACCGCACTCGCCACTTTATTAGGTACACCTGTTCACTGCTCGTTAACACTTAATTTTTGCCTAATCAGCCAATCAAACCGAGCTTCAGTATGGGGAAGAAGGGTGATTTGAGTGCCTTTGAAATTGGCATAGGTTTGTTGGTGCCAGAAGGGGGTCTGGTGATTTTAGAAACTCCTAGGGATTTTCACGCACAACCATCTCTAGGTTTTACAGGAAATGGTCCAGAAAAGAAAAACATCCCGTGAGCGGCAGTTCTGTGGGCGGAATGCACTTGTTGATGCAGAGGTCAGAGGAGAATGGCAGACTGTTTCGAGCTGATAGAAAGGCAACAGTGACTCAAATCGCCACCCGTTCCAACCAAGAGAGACAGAAGCATTCACTGAATGCACAGTACGTCGAATTGTGGAGGCAGATGTGCTAACAGCAGCAGCAGACCACACCGGGTGCACTCTGTTCATTCAGCTAAGAACAGTAATACTGAGGCTACAATTTGCACAAGCTTCACGAAATGGACAAGTAGAAGACTGGAAAAAACGTTGCCTGGTCTGTGAGTCTCCGACTTTCTGCTGCGACATGCCGGATGGTAGGGTTCAGAATTTGGGTGCAACACATGAAAGCTGGATCCATCCTGCTTGTTCAATGGTTCTTCAGGCTGGGGTGTGGTGTCATGTTGGGAATATTTCTTGGCACTCTTTGGCCCCTTGATACCAATTGACCATCGTTGCAAGTGCCACAGCCTACCTGAGTATTGTTGCTGACCATGTCCTTGCTTTTGACCACATGTACCCAACATCTGATGGCTACTTTCAGGCGGATAATGCGCCATGTCATAAAGCTGAATCATCTCAGACTGGTTTCTTTGAACTACAATGAGTTCAATGTACTCAAATGGCCTCCACAGTCACCAGTTCTCAATCCAATAAGCTCTTTGGGATTGGTGGAACAGAGATGCATCATGGATGGTGCAGGCCGACAAATCTGCGGCAACTGTGTGATGCCATCATGTCAATATGGAACAAACTCCTGAGGAATGCTTCAGCACCTTGTTTGCCTTGTTGAGCAGTCTGAAAGGCAAAAGGGGGTCCAACCCGTTACTACTGGTGTACTTAATAGAGTGGCCAGTGAGTAATGGTCTCGACTGCCTTGTCAGTCCTGGGGGGGCTGAAAAATCACTAAGAGTATAGACCCTTTTTCTTTTGCTTTAAATTGAGACATTGTAATGTACATTGGGTACATTCTCAGTGTTGATAATCCACAATTGGTATTAGAAAAAAACCTTTTACTTATCGTCTAAATAATGCTAATAACGTCACTTCTAAAAGACCAGTCTACCATTGTTCTAGGAAAAAGCAATCCCTTCAATAGATACCAATTTACTGTTCGTCAATTTACTGAAAAAATATTAATAACTAATTGGTTTTCTGTGCGGTTCTTGTGGAGGCCTGATTTTTATGTCAAACACTCGATCACATTTGGCGATATGATATTGATTACTGTCACATCTCTTGCTGTCTCCTCTGTCCCTGCTAGTAGATTAGGAGACCTGAGTTTTGTCATCCTGCATCTGAACTAGTTCCCTGGCTGTCTTTAGTCGCCCCTCCCCTCCACTGATTTCTTCTTGCAAGAGTTAACACTGTGACCTGTAATTTGGCTTGCTCCTCTTCCACCTGAGGCAGGGCCTATTTTCCCTCCTTTGCTAGTCAACTGTCTATCTTGCTTGTGTGCACTAGCTGAACCGCTTGTATTCTTTGGTTTCTGATTTCTTGTCCTGTGTATTGACTATTTCTTTGGATGGGATTGGTTATTGTATTTCCCCACTGGTGCCTACTCGGATGTTTCCTTCGCCTTTTTTTGGTTGTTTTTCTGTTTTTTTTCATGTCCACACCTTACCAGGAAAGGAAAGTTTGCCCAGTAACTTGGCCTCCGTTTAGAGGGGACCAATCAGTAGGTTAGGGCAGATTTTGGGGTCTCAGTGTCTTTGGTTTGTGTCCCTGCCTTTTTCAGTAACACACTTCACTTATTAATTATTTTCTATACTTTTTTTTATTAACCAGTTTTGAAAATAGATGTTTATAACAGGATATATTCACTAGCCTGGGTGTATATAACTTTTATATGTGCACTGTGCACACTTGTTGTATTGTACCAAAAATTCACGGCAGATCGCAACATGCTGGCTGCTTTTTTCAATGCTTTTTAAATAAAGGCTTAGTTCCGTCTTCAATTATATCTGAGCTGTAGATTTTTTTTTCCTTGTTTTTGGATACTAAAATCCTTTCGCTGCAGCGGCGCTGACCTTTTCCTTCTTTTCCTTCTGCACCCTTCCTTGCACCCATAAAACAAGTAGCGGCCACATGTGGAGGGTCCTCTGTACTCAGGAGGAAATTGGCCATAACAAATTGGTGGAGTGGGTTTTTTCTTTTCTCAGAAATGAACAATATATCAGAAGCATATGGAGAAACTGTGACTCCGCACTTATTTAGTTGTAAATCTATCTCCCGGAAAACACACAAGATTTTCAAATTTTTGAAAATTGGCAAATTTTTTCAAAAAATTCATAATTTTTTCTTTTTTTTTTTGTAAATCCGAAGACATATCATCGCCACAATTGACCACTCAAATGAAGTACAACATTGAGGAAAACGAACAACTCAGAATCGCTTTGATACGGGAACTGTTCCAAATTTAACCCTATAAAGCAACACATTTCGAATACAAAAATGGGGCTGAGCCTTAAGCCTAGACACTACTGCGTACTTAGGAGTTTAACCGTTGAGGACCGGATCCTTTCCTGGTTTTTCATGTCCATTTTTCACATCCCACCTTCAAAAATCTATAACTTTTTTATTTTACACGTAAAGAGCTGTGGTGATGGCTTGTTTCCCTTTTCTGCGTAACAAATTGCACTACTTTATGTGACGGTATTAAATCATTTTCCATGCCATGTCCTGCTAAAGCGGGAAAAAAATTCCAATGCAATAAAAAGGTGAAAAAAACGCATTGCGTTGCGCCATGTTTCTGTGGCTTGGATATTACGTATTTCACTGCCCACCCCCCGCCCCAAATGACATGTCTACTTTATTCTTTGGGTCGTAACGCTTAGGTGAACCAAATTGTATTCGGTTTTAAATTTTTTTTCATACATCTAACAAAAATGTAAACCTCCTGTACAAAAATAATTTTTTTGATTTTGGCCAACTTCGGCGCTGATAGCTTTTTTATACTTTGGTGTACGAGCTTGTGGGTGGGTGTCATGTTTTTGCGAAATTTGATATATTGTCCAGATTCAATTGAATCATTTTAAGGACGGTAGTACGCTTGAATCACTTTTTATGATTTTTTTATATTTTTTGTCAAAATGGCAAAAGTGCCATTTGTTCGACTTTGGTTGGGCCGCTATTTTCCATTACGGGTTAAACGCATTGAGAACCCGTTATCATATTTGGAGTAGTCGTGCCATTTCCGACGGCGTCAGAGCCTGGATTGGTTATGATTTTTACTGTTTGTTTATATTTATGTCAGTTCTAGGGTAAAGGGGGGTGATTTAAATTTTGTTTTTTTATATAATTTTTTTTTTTAAACTTGTTTCTTATGTTTATTAAACTATTTTTTCAACTCCCTAGGGTACTTTAAACCCTAGGTTGTCTGATCGATCCGATCATATACTGCCATACTACATCATGGCAGTATATGGGTTTTTCCTCCTCATTCATTACAATGTGCTATCAGCACATTGTAATGAAGGGGTTTTAAACGAAATACCTCGGGTCCCTTCGGAAGCCCAGGCTTCCATGGAGACTGATCGCTGGGCCCCCCGATGGATAGACGTCACTGGACGGCGATCCCATGTAAGATTGCCGCCATAGCGCCGCTTACTTTTTGAGGCGGCCGCACTGCGAAAACACGGTTTCTATGCGGTGTTTACCGTGTAATCCTTTGCTGCAATAATGCAGCAAAGACTTACCGGCTTGTGGAGAGGGCTCAGCCCCGTGATCCTTTCCATGCACTCGAACCCGACCGCCGAGTGATACACGGCGGGCGGTCGCGAAACTGGTAATGGTTTTAAAATGAATTTCCTCTGTCGTTATGGGTGTGCTGTGTTGTGCTTAATTATGGTTTCTGCTGTTATTTTAGGAGAGGAAGCTTTGTCTAGAAACTTAATATCCAACCCCCTCTGCTGTGGGGGATTGTAGTAAATTGTAATTTGCTTATATGTAGCTTTTTTGGAGTAGTGTTCCATAAAACCGTTTTTGCTGGGTGTCATATTTTAATTCTCTTTTTATGGTGAATATATGTGGAGCTTTTTTTGGTGGTTTTATGAAGTGCGTTGTTTTTTCTTTGGCGGCCAATAAAGCACCAGCCTTAATTTTTCAAGTTTTCTGAAAAGGGAACTTTGCATATTTTTTCTAAGAGTAATTTTAAACATAATTCCGTTCTATGCTCTTGGTTTTTGGTTTTGTCTTTCAAGAAATTCTATATTAGAATTTCTATAGAAACCATATAGGAATCAATTTGCCTATTTTTCTTTCTCATCTGCTGCGTAGTCTGCTAGTCCTTGCTGCCTAGTTTTATCAGATATCCTTCTTATCATTTGTTGTGGTGATCCCAGAGAAACAGGTTCGCTAGATTCATTGTCGTTAAGGGGAGAAATTCTCATGAAAATTGTTTTTCTAATGGCTACGATTTTCATGTGCTGTATTCCTCTCTATGAATCTGTGGTGCGTGAAAAATGTGAAATTGGGTACAATTTCTAGTATTTTTCCTCATATTTTTGAACTTATTCTGCCAGTCTCGGTCCTCTGTGGGTCTAATTAGTTGAGTTTAACTGTTGAAACGAGGCTTACAAATCCCAATGTTGCCCATTACTTAGGGCCATTCTTCCAATTCCTGCAGGTCCTACGTATGGGATCAAACACTTAGCCAAACACAGAACTCCCTCGATTACTTACGTCGCTCAAGATTGAGGGATACTTGGTCCGCCAGTAACACTTAGGGCCAAACCCTCATAACATATTCGGATCACGTAGGTCCCCAAATGGGTTGATGCACGTCCATGTGGGAATGTGTTGGCCTGTGTGAATGTTGAAACTGCCAATCTTTTTTCAATCAGCAGGCAAAGACACTACGAGATTACGCATGACAAACCTGCACCACTTCTGTTTCTCTATTTTGCCACGTTGCCTGCGGGCTCATCTACATTGGCCTAACCACCAGAGAACTCTGACGCGAAGTTCGGTGAACCTGCTACTATGCATCAGAGCTTCCAAAAGAGGAATTGGACCCAGTAAACTGAAACATATCCCTCGACATTTCAAAGAACATCATGATGGGTGAATCAACTTAAAGGTGAGCGGGATAGATAGCTGTGGTTGACAGATGGGAGAGGGGGAAACTGGAGAAGAGATCCTGGCTGCACCAAAATCCACAGTGGATTTTCCGCTTGGACCACTGTGACCCCCAAGGTCCTTACATGAGAACTCAGTTTTACCCTTTCCTCATTTTAAAAAAAAAACCCAACCCCCCAGGGCCCCTCTTATTAGCTCCTTCATTCCATGCTCTGGGTCTCTCTATGTATTTAGTAGTTCCTTTTTATTTTTTATTTTCTTTTGTTCTTTATGTATGGTACCACTTTTGTGTGTCCTTTTTACCTTTTTTTTCCTGGTAACTGGTTGTGATATTATTGTTTTTGTGAGTGGTTCTCTGTTATGTTTTTTTATTTTCTCTTACAAGTGTCTTTGACCTTCTGCTCTGAGTCTTTACCATCCATTGTATTGGCCCCACTATTGCAATCTTTTCCCACGATATTCCCCCCACCCCCATCCCCATTTTTACACTTGTGTTGCTCACGTTTGCACTTTTTGACTTTAGTATTACTTACCTTGTATTCTTTCAAGTACATATTTTTCTTATATATATAATCATTCATCACTATCTATATCATGTATGCTATGTATTTGAATGATCTAATTATGGGCACAGATCGTTGATATGTTCTGCCATGCTCTTTATTGTAATTTTTACATGATTTTCACTTGTTGTGCATTGCCTGTCGTCATGGGTTTGTGCAATATAACTTGGCATTTCTCCAATACTTTTTTAGGTTTTATTCTTTCGTACATTTTCCTATGCCTACACATGTATAATATATAGACATTATTTTGTTAGGGGCTGTTGTGCAAACACTATCCCCACATGCCCCTCTCCTCTGTATCATTATCACTCATCCATGCTACCATCACAGGTCGTTACAGTTCTGCCGCATGCGCGAATGCGTGTCCTGCGCGGGTGGTCCTTCTGTGCCCTTGTTGCGGGTGCCTTGCGATTTTCGGCTGCTCCACGCTATGCGCACCCTCATTGCACTTCTTGATCGCGGCCTAGCCCGCCCATCTCGTCAGACGCCCGCTCCCCGCAATGGTATCTGACATGGTATGGTCACTCAGTAAGGTCTTAATTATACGGCAGCCGCACTATTGGGCCCACGGTACCCCTAACTATTAACATGCCAAAACCACCAGCACTCCCCTTGATAACGGCCTACTGGCGAAACACGTGTCGGGGTCCGGCTGACCTTTGTACCTTTTATTTTCGTGGTATTGTTATACTTAACTATCATCTAGGTTATAGATTGCTATGTGAACATATAACCTTCTTTTTGTTTGTCCTCTTCTTCTGCCTCATCTTACTATGGATTGTGACAACCTACCCTCTACACCTACTGTTTTTTGGGCTATTACTTCTGTTACAAGTCTTTTTTATCCCTTTTCTTGCTTATCCACATATTATGATTGAGTATTTATTGTTATCCATCATGATAATAAAGATTAGATTTGGTGAACTCATTAGAAAACATTTTGGTTCATTTTCTAGTTCTGTTCAAACATGTGGTGTAATATGTGCTGGTGGTTTATAGGCCCCTACCCACTAGACGTTCTTTTCCTTTTGTGTGATTTTACATACTGTGGGACTACGCTCATTTGTCTTGTTGGAAGGTGGCCTTAGGCCCAGGGTGATGTCCAGACTTTGGAACAGCTTTCATCCATATTTGTTTTGTAAGGACCCCCTGGTCCTTTCAAACTGCTTCTTCACTAGTTTTTCATCATAGCAACATAATGTTGCCCAAAAGGACTGGCACACTGCTATGGGATATCCCATAGGAAAAAGTTTAACCTATGGGAGGGTTGGGGGTGGGAGGGGTGAGATTCCATGTTGGGAAAAAATGTCTTTATATTGTTTATATGACGCATGTTCCTTGAAATATTGTGCTCTATTGTTCCTAGTTTTTGTTTAAAAGTAAAAGAGGTCTATATAAAAAATTGGTTTTGTTTGTGGACAACCCATTGCACAAGAACCTAAGGCTTTTCCAAAGATATGTGAATGATAACTTCTGTTTGGTAGGACCCCCAAGTCCTTTCTTTTGGAATTTGTGGCAATCTCAATCAGGTCCACTTCGGTCGTAATAAATACCAACTACAGCTCTAAGAAGGATGTGAGGAATAGATTTCACCCGTCAAAAACAATTGGTCGAAATCACAAATGCTTTTAACGAGCTGCGGACTCACACAACTCACTGGAAGCCTCCGTTTCAACAGTTTCAAACTAACTAAATAGACACAGAGGACCGAGACTGGCAGATAATAATTCAAAATCTGAGGAATACTAGAAATTGTACCCAACTTTCACATTTTTCACGACACCACGATTCATAGAGAGCACAGAACATGAAAATTCTGTAGCCATAGAAACATTTTAAGAGAATTTCTCTCCCTTAACGACAATGATCTAGCGAACCTTTTCTCTGTGGATCACACAACAAATGTAATACAGGATAATCTGATAAAACTAGGCAGAGCCGACTACGCAGAGACAGAAATAGGCAAATTGCATCCTATATGGTTCTAATAGAATTTCTTGAAAGACAAAACCAAAACCAGAGCTAGAACGAATTATGTAAACTTACTCTTAGAAAAATATGCAAAGTCCCTTACAGAAAACTGAAAATTAAGGCTGGTGCTTTATTGGCCGCCAAATAAACAACGCACTCATAAAACCAAACTTCCACATATATTCCACCATAAAAGAGGATTAAAATAAGACACCCAGCAAAACGGTTTTATGGAATACTACTCCAAACTCTACAATCTAAGCAAATTACAATTTACTACAATCCCCCACAGCAGATTGTGAATATCAGGTTTCTCAGACAAGCTTCATCTCCCTAAAATAACAGAAACTAATTAGCACAACAAGCACACCCATAACGCAGAGGAAATCATTAAAACCATTAACCAGTTCGCGACCGCCCGCCGTGTATTCACTGCGGCGGTCGGTCGCGTGCATGGAAAGGACTCACGGGCTGAGCCCTCTCCACACCGGTAATTCTTTGCTGCATTTGCAGCAAAGGCTTACCGGTAACACCCGCATTAGAAACCGTGTTTTCGCAGTGCGGCGCCTCAAAAAGATAGCGCGCATGGGCGCCGCATCTTACTGGGATCGCCGCTTCCTGACGTCTACGGGGGGCCTGCAGCGATCCGTCTCCATGGTAGCCTCGGGTCTTCCGAAGACCCGGGTATTTCGTTTTAACCCCTTCATTACAATGTGCTGATAGCACATTGTAATGAATGAGGAGAGAATCCCCATATACTGCCATGATGTAGTATGGCAGGTATATGATAGGATCGATCAGACAACCTAGGGTTAAAGTACCCTAGGGAGTCTGAAAAATAGTTTTAAATAAAAATAAAAAAAGTTTAAAAAAAAAAAATATAAAAAAAACCTAAAATTTCAAATCACCCCCCTTTCCCTAGAACTGACATAAATATAAAGTAAACAGTAAAAATCATAAACACATCAGGTATTGACGCCGTCCGAAATGCCCGATCTATCAAATATGATTAACGGTTCTTCAATGCGTTTAACCCGTAATGGAAAATAGCGCCCAAAGTCGAAAATGGCACTTTTTGCCATTTTGAAAAATATAAAAAAATCTATAAAAAGTGATCAAAGTCTACCTCCTAAAATGATATCATTAACATATATCAAATTTCGCAAAAACTGACACCACCCACAGCTCCTACACCAAAGTATAAAAAAGTATAAGCGCCAGAAGTTGGCAAAAATCAAAAAAATTATTTTTTACAGGAGGTTTACATTTTTTGTAAATGTGTGAAAACTTATAAACCGTATACAATTTGGTTCCCCTTAAGTCGTACCGACCCAAAGACTAAAGTAGACATGTTCATTTGGGGCGCTCAGTGAAATACGTAATGATCCAAGCCCACAGAAAATGGCGCAACAATGCGTTTTTTTTTTTCACCATTTCATTGCATTTGGAATTTTTTTCCCCGCTTATGAGGTACATGGCAATGAATATTTAATACCGTCTCATTAGTGCAATTTTTACGCAGAAAACAAGCCATCACCAACAGCTCTTTACGTGTAAAATAAAAGTTATAGATTTTGAAGGTGGGAGTGAAAAATGGACATGAAAAAACAGGAAGGGACCGGTCCCTTACGGTTAACTCCTAAGTGACGCAGTCAGTTCTAGGTTAAGGCTCAGCCCCATTTTTTGTATTCTGAAATGTGTTGCTTTATATGGTTATAACTTTGAACAGTTCCTTATCAAAGCGATTCTGAGTAGTCTTTTTTCCTCACATGTGTACTTCATTTGAGTGGTAAATTGTGGCTGATATGTCTTCGTTATTTACAAAAAACAAAAGAAAAAATTATGAATTTTTTGAAAAATTTCCTTTTCAAAATTTGAAATCATGTGTTTTCGGCAGATAGATTTACCAACTAAATAAGTTGCGCGTAACATTTCCCATATGTCTATTATATGTTCATTTGATAAAAGAAAAAACCCACCTCACAATTTGTTATGGCCAATTTCTCCTGAGTACAGAGACCCTCCACATGTGGCCGCTACTTGTTTTATGGGTGCAAGGCAAGGTGCAGAAGGAAAAGGAGCGCCCTGCAGCTGCCAGGATTTTAGTATCAAAACAAGGAAAAAGCTACAAGCATCCGATATAACTTGAAGAAGGAACTAAGCCTTTATTTACACAAGCATGAAAAAAGCAGCCAAGCATGTTTCGATTTGCCGTGAATCTTTTAAGCATACAACAAGTGGTGCAAGTGCCAAGTAATATATACACCCACTGCTTAGTGACATATATCTCTTTATAACATCTATTTTCAAAATAGTTAATAAAAAAGTATAACAGAAAATAATAAGTGAAGTGTTGTTACGGTAAAGGTCAGGACACAAACAAAGACACTGAGACCCCCAATCTCCCTACCTACTTATTGGGTCCCATCTAAACGGAGGCCATTACTGGTGCACTTTCCCTTCCTGGTTAAGGTGTGACGATGAAAAAAAACAGACAACAAACACAAAAAGGCGAAGTAAACAATCCGAGTAGGCACCTGGGGAATAACAATAACCAAATCACAATCCAATAGGAATAGTCAAACCCAGGCAAAGAAATCAGAACACAAAGAAAACAAGATAAGCTAGTGCACACAGCAAGATACGCAGTTTGACTAGCAAAGAGGGAACTAGGCCCTGCCTAGGTGGAAGGAGCAAGCAATTACAGGTCCAGTGTTAACTCTTGCAAGACAAATCAGTGAGGGGAGTGCAGCATAAAGACAGCCAGTGGAACCTAGTTCAGACTGCAGGATGACAAAACACTCATGTCCCTCATCTACTAGCATGGACAGAGGAGACGCAAGGAGATGTGACAGTTAATTCATATCATATCGCCAAATTTGATCAGTGTTTGGACATAAAATCGCTCCACAGAACCTGACACAGAAACACCAATTAGTTATTAATATTTCTTCAGTACATTGACGAACAGTAATTGGTATATTGAAGGGATGCTTTCTCTCCTCAGAACAAGGTAAGATTGGTTTTTCCTATGAATGTGACTATTAGCATTATTTAGACGATTAAGACTAAAAAGGTTTTTTTCTAATCCAATTGTGATTTATCTAACACTGAGAATGTACCCAATGTCATTAACTGTATCCTACATTTAAAGCAAAAGAAAAAGGTCTTCTAACTCTAGTGATTTTCAGCCCCCCAGACTGACAAGGCAGTCGAGACCTATACTCACTGGCCACTTTATAAGTACACCATGCTAATCGGGTTGGACCCCCTTTTGCCTTCAGACTGCCTCAACAAGGCAACAAGGGTGCTGGAGCATTCCTCAGAGATTTTGTTCCATATTGACATGATGGCATCACACCATTTGCCGCCGATTTGTCGGCTGCACCATCCATGATGCAAATCTCCTGTTCCACCACATCCACAAGATGCTCTATTGGATTGAGATCTGGTGACTGTGGAGGCCATTGGAGTACGTGAACTCATTGTCATGTTCAAAAAAACCAGTCTGAGATGATTCAGCTTTTGACATGGCGCATTATCCTGCTGAAAGTAGCCATCAGATTTGGGTACATTGTGGTCATAAAGGCAAGGACATGGTCAGCAACAATACTCAGGTAGCTTGGGCATTGCACACATATGCTCAATTGGTATCAAGGGGCCAAAGAGTCCAGAAAATATTCCCCACACCATGACACCACCACCAGCCTGAACCATTGATACAAGGCAGATGGATCCATGCTTTCATGTGTTGACACCAAATTCTGACCCTACCATCCGAATGTCGCAGCAGAAATCGAGACTCATCGACCAGGCAACGTTTTTTCCAGATCTTCTACTGTCCATTTCGATGAGCTTGTGCAAATTGTAGTTCCTCAGTATTCTGTTCTTAGCTGAAAGGAGTGGCACCCGGTGTGGTCTTCTGCTGCTGTAGCCCATCTGCCTCACAATTCGACGTACTGTGCATTCAGAGATGCTCTCTGTCTCTCTTGGTTGTACGGGTGGCGATTTGAGTCACTGTTCCTTTCTATCAGCTCGAACCGTCTTCCATTCTCCTCTGACCTCTGCATCAACAAGGCATTTCCCCCACAGAACTCCGCCTCACTGGATGTTTTTCTTTTTTCGGACCATTCTCTGTAAACCCTAGAGATGGTTGTGCGTGAAAATCCCAGCAGTTTTTCTAAATACTCAGACCAGCCCTTCTGGCACCCAACACTATGCCACTTTCAAAGGCACTCAAATCACCATTCTTCCCATACTGAAGCTCGGTTTGATTGGCTGATTAGAAAATTAAGTGTTAACGAGTCAGTTGAACCAGGTGTACCTAATAAAGTGGCCGGTGAGTGTATATACAAATTGTGAAAACTAAATTTGCACAACTAAAGAACACTGTCAGGCTGATCTTCAACACCCTAACTCACATCAGAATAGGTAGCAGCTCTTGGCGACTGGTTGGTGCCAAAGACCTTAAAGATCAAACCAGCTACAAAGGCGGTGCGATCGTGGTCATGGACACCACCCAGAATCTCAGTGATGGTCTAGAACACCACTTAATGACTCTAATGTATATAAGAAGTACCTGTGACCCTATCCACTTTGATAGTGGATAATGCATTGGCTAATGACATTATGATCAAAAACGTCATCATTTTTTGTTAATCAAAACACCTTTGATTCACGTCCTGTATCTACTACCTAAGATACATTAAAATCTTTGAAACCTGCCCGGAAGACCATTGTGGCGGGTACTGATTCTATTCTTATCTATCTTCATCCCATTGTCAGATTTAAGAGCAGCAGCAATAAATGCTAATCATCATGCAGGATACCACAGTTTTTATTACAGGCTGTCCACGTTGAAACGTACAGAAGGTTGACTGTTTGGTGTCCTTTGACGTGGTCAACTTGTACACAAGTACCGACATCAAAACATTTCCCAAGTACAGATAGCCTCTGTCACCGCCAAAGTACCTTTTTGATGTTCTGTACTTGTGTACAAGCTGACCACGTCAAAAGACACCAACAGGTCAACCTTCTGTATGTTCAACGTGGACAGCCTGTTAATAAAAACTGTGGTATCCAGCACGTATGATTTAGCATTTATTGCTGCTGCTCTTAAAATCTTGTCAAGAAATACTGACAATGGGGATAGAAGGATAGATAAAGAATAGAATCAGTACCCGCCACAATGGGTCTTCCGGGCAGGTTTCAAAGATTTTTATGTATCTTAGGTAGTAGATACAGGACGTGAATCAAAGGGTGTTGTATTAACAAAAAATGATGAAGTTTTTGATCAATAATGTCATTAGCTAATGCATTATCCACTATCACAGGTGGATAGGGTCACAGGTACACTTCTACAAATCCCAATGTTGCCCATTACTTAGGGCCATTCTTCCAATTCCTGCAGGTCCTACGTATGGGATCAAACACTTAGCCAGAACACAGAAAATCCCCCGGATTAACTTACGTGCGCTCAAGATTTGAGGATACTGGTCCGCCAGTAACATTAGGGCCAAACCCCTCATAACATATTCGGATCACGTGGTCCCAAATGGTTGATGCACGTCCCATGTGGGAATGTGTTGCCTGTGTGAATGTTGAAACTGCCAACATCTTTTTTCAACATCCGCAGGCAAGACACTTACGAGATTACGTCATGACAAATACTGCACCACTTCTGTGTTTCTATTTTGCCACGTTGCCCTGCGGCCATCTACATTGGCCTAACCACCAAAACTCTGACGCGAATTCGGTGAACTGCTCTAGCATCAGAGCTTCAAAAAAGGAAGTGGACCAGTAAACTGAAAACATATCCCTCGACCATTTCAAAAACATCATGATTGGGGAATCCACTTAAGGTGCCGGGATTGATAGGGCTTGTTGACAGATGGGAGAGGGGGCACCTGGAAAGGATCCTGGCGGCATAGATAATCCAAGTGGATTTTCATCGCTTGGCCACTGTGACCCCCAAGTCCTTAAATGAGAACCTCAGTTTTGACCCTTCCTCATTTTAAAAAAAAAACCCCCCCAGGGCCCCTCTTTAGCTCCCTCATATCCATGCTCTGGGTCTCTCTATGTATTTAGTTATCTCCTTTTATTTTTATTTTTTTTGTCTTTAATTTAATGGTACCACTTTTGTGTGTCCTTTTTATTTCTTTTTTTTTTCCGTGGTACTGTTGGTATTTTGTTTTTGTGAGTTAGGTATCTCTTTATGTCTTTTTTATTTTCTCGTTACCATAGTGTCTTTGAACCTTCTGCTGTCTGTTCTTTACCAGTCCATGTTATGGCCCCACTATTGCAATCTTGTATCCACGATATTCCCCCCACCCCCATCCCCATTTTTACACTTGTGTGCCTCACAGTTTGCACTTTTTGCACTTTGTATTACTTACCTTGTATTCTCTCAATACCAATTTTTCCTTATAATATATAATTCATATCATCACTTTATATCATGTATGCTAGTATTTGAAGATCTAATTATGGTGGCACAGTGATCGTTGATATGTCTGCTGCCATGCTCTTTATTTAATTTTACATGGATTTTCACTTGTTTCATTGCCTGTCGTCATTGGGTTTGTGCAATATAACTTTGCATTTCTCCAATACTTTATCTTAGTTTTATTCTTTCTTACATTTTCCTATGCCTATCACATGTATAATATCATAGACTATTATTCTGTTAGGGCTGTTGTGCAATACACTATCCCGCACATGCCCCTCTCCTCTGTACATTATCACCCATCCATGCTACCACTCACAGGTCTTTACAGTTCTGCCGCATGCGCGAATCGGTGTCCTTGCCGGGTGTCCTTCTGTGCCCTTTGTTGCGGGTTGCCTTGCGATGTTTTCGGCTGACTCCCGCTATGCGCATCATTGCACTTCTGATCGCGGCCGAGCCCCGCCCATCTCTCAGACGGCCCGCTCCCCGCAATGGTCTCTGACATGGTATGGTCCTCAGTAAGGTCTTAATTATTATCGCGCGCACGCACTATTTGGGCCCACGGTACCCCTAAATATTGAACAGTGCCAAACACACAGCACTCCCCTTGATAAGCATACTGGCGAAACACGTGTCGGGGTCCGGGTTGACCTTTGTACCTTTTATTTCATGTGGTTTGTATACTTAACTACTCATCTAGGGTTATAGTTGCTATGTGAAACATATACTTCCTTTTATGTTTGTCTCTTCTTCTTGCCTCATCTTACTATGGATGGTACAACCTACCTCTACACCTACCTGTTTTCTTGGGCTATTACTTCTGGTTACAAGTCCGTTTTTTTCCCTTTTCTTTATCCACATATTATTATTGTATTTATTTGTTATCAATCATGAGTTAATAAAGATTAATTTGGTCGATACTCATTAGAAAACCTTTTGGTCATTTTCTAGTTTCTGTTCAAACATTGGTGGTGTAATACTGTGCTGGTGGTTATAGGCCCCACCCACTAGTTTCTTTTCCTTTTGTGTATTTTACATCATGTGGGACTAACGCTCTTTGTCTTGTTGGAAGGTGGCCTTAGGTCCCAGGGTGAGTCCAGACTTTGGGAACAAGCTTCATCATATTTGTTGTGTAAGGACCCTCCTGGTCCTTTCCGAATGCCTGCTTCCACTAGCTTTTTTCACATAGAAATAATGTTGCCCAAAAGACTGGCACACTGCTATGGTGTATCCCATAGGAGAAAAGTTAACCTATGGGAGGGTTGGGGGTGGAGGGGTGAATTTCATGTTGGGAAAAATGTCTTTATATTGTTTATAGACGCGATGTCCTTGAAATAGTTGTGCTTCTATTGTTCCTGAGTTTTTGTTTAAAATAAAAGAGTCTT
The DNA here is from genome assembly GCA_019512145.1 of Engystomops pustulosus. Taxonomy (NCBI): domain Eukaryota; kingdom Metazoa; phylum Chordata; class Amphibia; order Anura; family Leptodactylidae; genus Engystomops; species Engystomops pustulosus. The sequence continues at coordinate 106,680,507 of CM033641.1, read as the reverse complement.
ATAAATTGGGTTTTGTTTTTTGTTGGACAACCATTGCCAAGAACCTAGGGCTTTCCAAGATACTGTGAATGATAAACTTCATGTTTGGTAGGACCCCACAGTCCTTCTTTTGGAATTTGTGGCATATCCAATCAGTCCACTTCGTGTATAAAACCAATACAATGCTCTAAAAGGAGGTGAGGGAAATAGAGTTTCAACGCGTCAAAAAACAATTGGTGAAATCACAAATGCTTTTAACGAGCTGGCGGACTCACACAACTCACTGGAAGCCTCCGTTTCAACAGTTTCAAACTAACTAATTAGACACAGAGGACCGAGACTGGCAGATAATAATTCAAATCTGAGGAATACTAGAAATTGTACCCAACTTTCACATTTTTCACGACACCACGATTCATAGAGAGGCACAGAACATGAAAATTCTGTAGCCATAGAAACATTTTAAGAGAATTTCTCTCCCTTAACGACAATGATCTAGCGAACCTTTTCTCTGTGGATCACACAACAAATGTAATACAGGATAATCTGATAAAACTAGGCAGCAGCCGACTACGCAGAGACAGAAATAGGCAAATTGCATCCTATATGGTTCTAATAGAATTTCTTGAAAGACAAAACCAAAACCAGAGCTAGAACGAATTATGTAAACTTACTCTTAGAAAAAAATGCAAAGTCCCTTACAGAAAACTGAAAATTAAGGCTGGTGCTTTATTGGCCGCCAAATAAACAACGCACTCATAAAACCAAACTTCCACATATATTCCACCATAAAAGAGGATTAAAATAAGACACCCAGCAAAACGGTTTTATGGAATACTACTCCAAACTCTACAATCTAAGCAAATTACAATTTACTACAATCCCCCACAGCAGATTGTGAATATCAGGTTTCTCAGACAAGCTTCATCTCCCTAAAATAACAGAAACCTAATTAGCACAACAAGCACACCCATAACGACAGAGGAAATCATTAAAACCATTAACCAGTTCGCGACCGCCCGCCGTGTATTCACTGCGGCGGTCGGTCGCGTGCATGGAAAGGACTCACGGGCTGAGCCCTCTCCACAACCGGTAAGTTCTTTGCTGCATTTGCAGCAAAGGCTTACCGGTAACACCCGCATTAGAAACCGTGTTTTCGCAGTGCGGCGCCTCAAAAAGATAGCGCGCATGGGCGCCGCATCTTACTGGGATCGCCGCTTCCGTGACGTCTTCGGGGGGGCTGCAGCGATCCGTCTCCATGGTAGCCTCGGGTCTTCCGAAGACCCGGGTATTTCGTTTTAACCCCTTCATTACAATGTGCTGATAGCACATTGTAATGAATGAGGAGAAAATCCCCATATACTGCCATGATGTAGTATGGCAGGTATATGATAGGATCGATCAGACAACCTAGGGTTAAAGTACCCTAGGGAGTCTGAAAAATAGTTTTAAATAAAAATAAAAAAAGTTTAAAAAAAAAAAATATAAAAAAAACCTAAAATTTCAAATCACCCCCCTTTCCCTAGAACTGACATAAATATAAATAAACAGTAAAAATCATAAACACATCAGGTATTGACGCCGTCCGAAATGCCCGATCTATCAAATATGATTAACGGTTCTTCAATGCGTTTAACCCGTAATGGAAAATAGCGCCCAAAGTCGAAAATGGCACTTTTTGCCATTTTGAAAAATATAAAAAAATCTATAAAAAGTGATTCAAAGTCTACCTCCTAAAATGATATCATTAACATATATCAAATTTCGCAAAAACTGACACCACCCACAGCTCCTACACCAAAGTATAAAAAAGTATAAGCGCCAGAAGTTGGCAAAAATCAAAAAAATTATTTTTTACAGGAGGTTTACATTTTTTGTAAATGTTGAAAACTTATAAACCGTATACAATTTGGTTCCCCTTAAGTCGTACCGACCCAAAGATAAAGTAGACATGTTCATTTGGGGCGCTCAGTGAAATACGTAATGATCCAAGCCCACAGAAAATGGCGCAACAATGCGTTTTTTTTTTTCACCATTTCATTGCATTTGGAATTTTTTTCCCCGCTTATGAGGTACATGGCAATGAATATTTAATACCGTCACATTAGTGCAATTTTTACGCAGAAAACAAGCCATCACCAACAGCTCTTTACGTGTAAAATAAAAGTTATAGATTTTGAAGGTGGGAGTGAAAAATGGACATGAAAAAACAGGAAGGGACCGGTCCCTTACGGTTAACTCCTAAGTGACGCAGTCAGTTCTAGGTTAAGGCTCAGCCCCATTTTTTGTATTCTGAAATGTGTTGCTTTATATGGTTATAACTTTGAACAGTTCCTTATCAAAGCGATTCTGAGTAGTCTTTTTTCCTCACATGTGTACTTCATTTGAGTGGTAAATTGTGGCTGATATGTCTTCGTTATTTACAAAAAACAAAAGAAAAAATTATGAATTTTTTGAAAAATTTCCTTTTCAAAATTTGAAATCATGTGTTTTCGGCAGATAGATTTACCAACTAAATAAGTTGCGCGTAACATTTCCCATATGTCTATTATATGTTCATTTTGATAAAAGAAAAAACCCACCTCACAATTTGTTATTGCCAATTTCTCCTGAGTACAGAGACCCTCCACATGTGGCCGCTACTTGTTTTATGGGTGCAAGGCAAGGTGCAGAAGGAAAAGGAGCGCCCTGCAGCTGCCAGGATTTTAGTATCAAAACAAGGAAAAAGCTACAAGCATCCGATATAACTTGAAGAAGGAACTAAGCCTTTATTTACACAAGCATGAAAAAAGCAGCCAAGCATGTTTCGATTTGCCGTGAATCTTTTAAGCATACAACAAGTGGTGCAAGTGCCAAGTAATATATACACCCACTGCTTAGTGACATATATCTCTTTATAACATCTATTTTCAAAATAGTTAATAAAAAAGTATAACAGAAAATAATAAGTGAAGTGTTGTTACGGTAAAGGTCAGGACACAAACAAAGACACTGAGACCCCCATATCTCCCTATCCTACTTATTGGGTCCCTCTAAACGGAGGCCATTACTGGTGCACTTTCCCTTCCTGGTTAAGGTGTGACGATGAAAAAAAACAGACAACAAACACAAAAAGGCGAAGTAAACAATCCGAGTAGGCACCTGGGGAAGTAACAATAACCAAATCAAATCCAATAGAATAGTCAAACCCAGCAAAGAAACAGAAACAAAGAAACAAGATAGCTAGTGCACACAGCAAGATACGCAGTTTGACTAGCAAAGAGGGAACTAGCCCTGCCTAGGTGGACAGGAGCAAGCAATTACAGGTCCACGTGTTAACTCTTGCAAGACAAATCAGTGAGGGGAGTGCAGACATAAGACAGCCAGTGGAACCTAGTTAGACTGCAGGATGACAAAACACTCATGTCCCTATCTACTAGCAGGACAGAGTGAGACCGCAAGGAGAGTGACAGTTAATTCATATCATATCGCCAAATTTGATCAGTGTTTGGACATAAAATCGCTCCACAGAACCTGACACAGAAACACCAATTAGTTATTAATATTTCTTCAGTACATTGACGAACATAATTGGTATATTGAAGGGATTGTCTTTCTCTCCTCGAACAAGGTAAGATTGGTTTTCCTATGAATGTGATATTAGCATTATTAGACGATAAGACTAAAAAGCGTTTTTTTCTAATCCAATTGTGATTTATCTAACACTGAGAATGTACCCAATGTCATTAACTGTATCCTCACATTTAAAGCAAAAGAAAAAGGTCTTCTAACTCTAGTGATTTTCAGCCCCCCAGACTGACAAGGCAGTCGAGACTATACTCACTGGCCACTTTAATAATACACCAGCTGCTAACGGTTGGACCCCCTTTTGCCTTCAGACTGCCTCACAAGGCAACAAGGTGCTGGAGCATTCCTCAGAGATTTTGTTCCATATTGACATGATGGCATCACACCAGTTGCCGCAGATTTGTCGGCTGCACATCCATGATGCACACTCCTGTTCCACCAATCCAAGATGCTCTATTGGATTGAGAATTGGTGACTGTGGAGGCCCATTGAGTACAGTGAAACCTCATTGTCATGTCAAAAAAACAGTCTGAGATGATTCAGCTTTATGACATGGCGCATTATCCATCTGAAAGTAGCCATCAGATTTTGGGTACATTGTGGTCATAAAGGCAAGGACATGGTCAGCAACAATACTCAGGTAGGCTTGGGCATTGCAACATATTGCTCAAATTGGTATCAAGGGGCCCAAAGAGTGCCAAGAAATATTCCCCACACCATGACAAACCACCCACCAGCCTGAACCATTGATACAAGGCAGGATGGATCCATGCTTTCATGTGTTGACACCAAATTCTGACCCTACCATCCGAATGTCGCAGCAGAAATCGATACTCATCAGACCAGGCAACGTTTTTCCAGATCTTCTACGTCCCATTCGATGAGCTTGTGCAAATTGTAGTTCCTCAGTATTCTGTTCTTAGTGAAAGGAGTGGCACCCGGTGTGGTCTCTGCTGCTGTAGCCATCTGCCTCACAATTCGACGTACTGTGCATTCAGAGATGCTCTCTGTCTCCTTGGTTGACGGGTGGCGATTTGAGTCACTGTTGCCTTTCTATCAGCTCGACGTCTTCCATTTCTCCTCTGACCTCTGCATCAACAAGGCATTTCCCCCAAGAACTCCGCTCACTGGATGTTTTTCTTTTTGGACCATTCTCTGTAAAACCCTAGAGATGGTTGTGCGTGAAAATCCCAGCAGTTTTTCTAAATACTCAGACCAGCCATTCTGGCACCCAACACTATGCCAAGTTTCAAAGGCACTCAAATCACCTTCTTCCCATACTGAAGCTCGGTTTGATTGGCCTGATTAGAAATTAAGTGTTAACGAGCAGTTGAACCAGGTGTACCTAATAAAGTGGCCGGTGAGTGTATATACAAAATTGTGAAAACTAAATTTGCACAAGATCTAAAGAACACTGTCAGGGTGATCTTCAACACCACTAACTCACACAGAAGGTAGCAGCTCTTGGCAGACTGGTTGGTGCCAAAGACCTTAAAGATCAAACCAGCTACAAAGGCGGTGCGATCGTGGTCATGGACACCACCCAGAATCCTCAGTGATGGTCTAGACAACTTAATGACTCTAATGTAGAAATGCATTATCCACTATCACAGGTGGATAGGGTCACAGGTACACTTCTTATATACATTAGAGTCATTAAGTTGTCTAAGACCATCACTGACATTCTGGGTGGTGTCCATGACCACGATCGCACCGCCTTTGTCAGCTGGTTTTATCTTAAGGTCTTGGGCACCAACCAGTCTGCCAAGAGCTGCTACCTCTTCTGATGTGAGGTTAGGGTGTTGAAGATCACCTGAAGTGTTCTTTAGTTGTGCAAATTTAGTTTTCACAATTTGTATATACACTCACCGGCCACTTTATTAGGTACACCTGTCCAACTGCTCGTTAACACTTAATTTCTAATCAGCCAATCACATGGTGGCAACTCAATGTACAAGACAGTTTTGATAATGTGGGCCAGTAGGATACATGTACTAAAAATTTACCAGAATTATAGGAAATATGAGTTGTAATTGCCACATTTCATAATGTTTTGACAGTTGTGTGTCTAATATTGGAACAAGGTAGTAGGGAAGGGGTATACATGGCTTACCGGTGTAATGCGGAAAGGGCTTTAAAAATTCATAGTGCAGAAGAGAAGCTGGACATGCAAGAGCAATGGGTCATTTTGAGTGTCTTCTAAAATGCTGATGATGGGATGTGATGTAGGGGGAGGCATGACAACATCAACTTGACCCCCACACAGCATCATCGTTACAGGTAGCAGTAAGACATGAAAGCAGCTTAAAACACAGCAAGGAGCATGGTGGATTAAGGCTCCCATTTTTTTACAGATTGCTATTTATTGCTGCGTTTAAGGACATTTGTTCCCCATAAATTATGCCCTTATTTGTTACAAAAAAGCAGACAAAAAGATCAAAAAACACAGTCTTATCCATAACAAACTGTTTACCTACTGTACAATATTTCAAAATGCAACTATTTGCACATTATCATGCAAAACAAAAAACATGGAGGCAAAAATGAATGGGTAACATATTCAGTTCGCTCACCTTTCTCAACATTTGTGAAAATGAGAAGAATCGAAGAGTGAGCCCAATAACCCAGTGGGGTCCAAGAGACTGAGGACCCTGAAAGATGGATAGCAAAGAAGTGGAAGAGTAGAGGAACAAAGGTGACGAGTGTTAGTGTCTATAGTCCGGAGAGCAATTTAAAAGAGAATCAGGGCGCAGGGTTTGTGAAACTTTTCATATGCCAGGACACAAGTAAGGTCTTCCTAAACATCATGAGATCATTAACTTGTCACCAACGCGTTGATATGTTGGAGGAGTAGTTGAAGTAGTTTGTTTCCATAGAATTTGAATGTAGGAATGCCTGCAGTGATGATCAGAAAGCCAATAAAGTATGACCAAGTTCAGATGCCGCAGACATGATTAGAGGAGAAGCAGTGATGGTGTTGGGGGGGGGGGTCAAACTCAATCGAGATCACATATCAGAGTATAAGACATAATTACTGACCCAAAATGAGCAGGAGTACATGGCATGACAAAAAACCCACATGTAATAGAAGATAGGTGCCTTCCTCTTCCACTACTCCGCACGTTCAGCTACTGTGGATAAAAATAGACGCATGTGTGGTAGCAAGAGCCATGAATGTCCATGCTGCCCGCACTCCGTACAAATTTTTCACTCACTGACTTTTTTCCCAGAGACCCAACATCACGGTATCCAATCCAGCTTCACCCAGGCACTGCCAGCTATCTTCACACTCGTAGTGAGGAGGTAGTTCCTCCAGGCTAAGTTTGCGAGCAGGACTAGGCTACAAGAAAGGGCCGGGGAGGGTTCCTGTAGCAAAGCACAAGGATTCAAAAGGAAGTCTCTGTTACGGGATACATGAGAGGCGGCGGAAGGATGTCACACTATGAATTGTCAGACTCAACTCACCCGGGGAATAGTTTCTATAAGGCCATCTCAAACCATTGGGTTGTGAGCAATTCCCAGCATCTAGGTCTGGCTGACCGGGTATCATACGGCCTTCGCTTCCGATCTATGTAACGCCTGCCATTCTCTCAACGTGTTATCACACACGATAAGATACCAGGTGTCTATCGCGTCATTGCTAGCGTCTTCGCCTCGGGGATGTACGATAGCTCGATGTTGTGGTACACAACTGTGTGTGTATGAGACGTCCTATTTATGCAAGCAATGCGCACGCACACAGGGGATCATTCGAGCTTTAGGAATTCGCTATTTGAGCAAAGGTGCGACAGAACACACGTGCTAAGGCAGCACACACATATGTTTGGTACCACTTTGTTATTTATGCCATATTCTGGGATTTTGCAAGTTCCACCCACAGATCAACGTTAGAGACGCCTGCGCTTGGCCCGAGGGATGTTATCCCTTTCCCCCCCTCCCGGGAGGTATAAAGGCCAAGGTTATGTAACACAGACAACTTTACTAAGAAGGTCGACCACCTTATGTTTATTCTGAGTCCCCACCCGTGTATGTCAGTCAACGAACGTACTTTTAGCGCTCCTATTCCGTCAAATGTGAGAATGATAGACTGACTCGAGAAGACGTGTCGTCCACCACGGTCATGATCTGTGTAAAACGTGATGGATGTGGGTTACCATCAATTGTGGGTACCATCAATTAGAATGTTAGGCATATGCATTTACCTGACTAACACACAACATACAATATACCCAAAAGGTTCACGTGCCTCGTCTCCTTTGCCTGCTTCGTCGTTCCCATCTGTGCGCGCACTCGCTCTGGTGCCTGGGCTTCTCCAAACTAGGTGCTTACCGACGATTGTAAGGTACTCGCATCAAGGGTAAGTCTCGTAGAGCCAGAACCCTGTCACGCGAAGACAATAGTCATTCAAAGCAGGAGTCGAAGTAGGGCTAAATAAAATACAGCAACAGTGGAGATTTGACACCGCATAGCCAGGACTAGAAATGTACAACATCCCCCCTACGGTTAAAATCACCTGAGCTTCAGGTGCGCGACGAGAATGGGAGGCCAGACAACAATAACAACCACTGGAGACAGACAGAAGTAGTGTAATATTCAAACAACCTCCGAACAGCGCGACCTATAGCAAATCTAAACCGCGGTAAAGGCTATCCAGCCGCGATAGACAATGACGTCCATTCTCATGAAGACAAAAGTTTAGAAAGTTCTGTTGGCTTCCAGGAAAGGCCTTCTGATAAGACAGGGCAAGCGGGACACCGTCAGAACGTTAACGATTAAGCGTGTAAAATGGGCCCCGGCAATCTAGCAGTAGCCAGTTAGGGACTGCACAGTAACCAAGGAATAAAGCCTGTTGGTCAAGTGCCAAAATGTCTCTGCAACAAATTTGAACATTCTCCAACATAACATCCCCTCACCTATATAAATGAAAACACATTCTAGTCCCACACTCATAAACTTTTTCTAACATTTATCTTTTGCTTTTCATAAGAGAATGTAAAGCGGGAAACGCCCTGCCTTTTCTATAAAAAATAGTTAGCAATAAAAAGTTAAATTCTTAATAAAAATTTCTGTTTTTGGTCGAATGCAAGATATGTAAATACTGGGGCAGATTTACTTACCCGGTCCAGTCGCGATCCAACGGAGGGGTTGGTTTTCCTCTGTCTGGATTTCGGGTCCCAGCCGGGATTCATTAAGGTAGTTCCTCCGCGTCCACCGGTGGCGCTCGCGCGCTGAAAGCATCGGTACGCACTGAGTTCCACCGAGCCGGGCTGACGTGGAGGTAAGTGCAAGGTCAGCAACGATTTTTTTTTGGAAATGCGGAGGTTTTTCCGAATCCGTCGGGTTTTCGTCGGCCATGCCCCCCGATTCCGTCACGTGCAGCCAGCGCCGATAGCCAACAATCCGATCGCGTGCGCCAAAATCCCGGGGCAATCAGGGGAAATAGGCGCACAAATCGGAATTTCGGTTTGTAACACGCCGGGAGGAAACCGCGAGATCGGGCCCTTAGTAAATGACCCATTGTGTGCCACATTTAACACGAAAGTCCGACAGAAGTGTCTTGCACTCCTCATCTTTACGGTGCACTAAAAAAGAGTTGGTGCAGTCTCTCGGGGCTGTGCAGGGAGTGCCAGATTCAAGAAGAACGTGGCTTGTCTCCTTATGAAAGCAGATTTTTTTCCCTAAGAACTGGTGGGATGGTTATATCCTCGGCGGATTCTAACTCCCTATTTTTGTAAAAACTTTGGAAGACCTCCTTGACATAAGAAGTGATGGCTAAAATCTCCCCGGACATAGTGGATGTTAATTGCTATTATATCTCCTCTTCTAAGCTAGGTTGGAAGGCGTATCTCACCTGAAGTACTGTGGATCGATGGCCTAATCTCCTGGAATACGAGATTATTTGCCCTGGGAATGCAGGCAGATTGTTCCTTGGAGCTGGCAATGAAATTTCCTTCCACTCGTCATCACCAAAAAAGGGATTCGCCTTTGACCCGAGCCTATACACAGCCAGATACTTTAGGGTTCATCTTATAATTTATGGATCAGATGGCAGAGACCTTCTTAGGCATAAGTGCAGTCTTAAGACCCTCTACTTCTCAGGGAAGCTCCAGAGTTGTAGACACTGACGTTACATTATCTGAAGAGTCTGATGCTAGTGTTTCTGTAGAATCCACTGACGATTCAGACGATGTTCTTCTGTTGAACAAAGAAAAAGTGACCTTATAAAAGTTGTCAATAAAATGGTCTAAGAGAGATGTCAGTGGGAAATCAAAGAAACCGCAGCTATTTCTCATCACCATGCAACATCAACCAGAAAATTGTGTTGCCAGTTCTTGCTCATCCTAATATGGAGTCTCAGGACGGTAGACGTGCCCTGCTTACGTACAAAGAAGTCAATAAAAGCTTCTGTAAATCAAAAAATCTGCCAATTTCATGGGCCTAACAAAGGTAGCAAGGCAAACAAGTCGACCTTGGCATAAAAGTTGAAGGAAGTGATCAAGGAATGTTACTAGATAAGGGGGAAAGATTGCCCCTTAATTGTCAAAGCTCACTCAAAACATTTATCCGACGACCTTCATCAAGCATTACAGGATTGATGTTCTGGCTGCAGATGGTTAGGCCTTTGGCAGACGAGTTCTTAAAGCTGCTGATTCCCTCCCATAATATCACTGCTGTATAATTCCTATTAGTATGTGCAGCCATAGGACGAACAGGCAGGGGGAAATTTACTCACCGGAAATTTCTATATGCAAGATTTGCATTAAACAGAATAGATACCATGATCAACACTTCTTGTTTTAGACCAATAAAAAGTATGCATGGAAAAAGAGTTTCATACAGCTCAACCAAGCTAAACATTTTTCCTATACATAAACCATGTTTTGTTTTGTACAAATGCAAATCAACGAGAAACATTTATAAGCCCTCCCTCCAATATCTGCAACTAAGCTTGTAACATAGTGGAAATTTTCTTCACATGTGAAATTGGCTCAAATGAGAAATTTTCCTTTCACTTTGACCTACAGTAGGTCACTTTTGATCCACACAAATAGTGATAGATAACTAGACATAGGGGCACATGTACCTTTGCTTTGGCTTGGCTTTTTGAATTCCAGATTCCTGCTGTTATCAGGCGTAGGAAAGCTGTTTGCAATTATTGTTCAAAAAGTCTCAAAATCACTAAAGACCTTAACTCAGATGTATTTAACCCCTTATCACCGACACTAGTTTTAAGCTCCAATGACCAGACTCGATTTTTCAAATCTGAAAGTCTCACGATAATTGGTTATACTTCGGAACGCTTTACAATATCCCGGTGATTTTGAGAAGTTTTCTCGGTGATACATTGTACTTCATGTTAGTTATAAAATTTAAGTGATACGTTTGCATTTCGTTCTGAAAAAAGTGAAAATTTTGGCAAAAGTTTGTAAAAATTCTTCATTTTCCAAGGTTTGAAATGTTTGGTTTCCAGACAAGATGTAAAACTACCCAAAAGTTTTGATATTAACATTTAGAAATCTGCTTTATGTTGGGATGATAATTTAGCTTCCGGTCCTTTTTCTAGGATGTATGAGGTGCAGAACTTTAGGCGATTTTTCTTATTTTCATGAAAATTGCCAAAACTCACATTTTGAGGACAACTCGGCTTCCAAGTGACTTTGAGAGACCTAAATAATAGTAAAACCCCATAAATTACCCCACTATAGAAACTTCACCCTCAACGTATGTAAAACACACTTCGATAGTCTATTAACCCTTTAAGGTGTTTCACATGGGTTAAAAAATATGGAGCGATTTAGAACTTTGAATTTTTTTGAAAATACATTCATTAGGCCAAACTGAATTTTCAGAATAATGTAAATATGAAACGCACTGCAAGGCGATGATGCCCAATTCCTCCCAAGTGTACTGATACCCCATATTGTGTGGTAACTGATGTACAGGCCGCACGGCCGAGTATAGAATGATGGAGGCGCCATTCACAGCAGATTGTATTGTCACATTTGTATGACCTATAAATTTTATTTTTTTGGTAATACAAACATATGAGGGCTTATTTTTTATGGGATGAGATACAATGTAAGATAATTTATTTGGGAGTCTAAAGCTTATTCTGAGATTTTATGAACTATTTCAAGGGGGACACAAACAAAAATCATCAATTTTATTTTGGATTTTTAGCATTTTTCCCCCCCGCTCACCGTAACTTAAAAAAAATTTTTTTATCTTTATTCTCTGGTCACTACGATTGCAGTGATTACTCTTATATAGTTTTTCTTTTTTTGCTTAATTTTCCTGAGCAAAACCAATATTGGAGAAAATGCTTGTTTTTACTATTGACAACTTTTCAGGCTTATTTTTTTGCGAAACAGTTGTTCTTTTCAGTCCGTATCAATTAGGGAACGTAACTTTTTTTGATCACTTTTTAGAACATTTTTTGTGATGGTGTTTGATGAAGAAATTGTATATTATGGGAAGTTTTCCGAGTTTTTTTTACGTAGTTCACCGAGTGGGTTCAATATTGATTTTAGATTTATTTTTACGATTAATACGGATGTGGTGATCCAATATGTATGTTTTTGTGTTTTATTCTGTATATGATTTTATGTTTACTGGAGATTATGGGACTTTTATTTTATTTATTTAATTATATAAAAAAGTTAAAAAAATTTTTTAAAACTTTTTTACATTTTCTACTTCTTGGCTTGAAAGCGATCATCGATCGCTTATTCAAGCCTTACACTGCAAAACAGGCAGTCCCGGGTTACATACAAGATAGGGTCTGGAGGTTGTTCTTAAGTTGAATTGTATGTAAGTCGAAACTGTATATTTTATAATGGAAGTTCTAGACAATTTTTTTTCTTTTGCCCGCCAGGACAATGAAGTTCAAAATTTTTGTGTGTAATTGACCAAGAATTATCAATAAAGCTTCATTACAGACACCTTACAGCTGATCATTGCAGTCTGGACTATAGTAAGCATCCAGAGAGCTTCACCAGAGGTCACATGGGGCAGAGGGGTCGTCGTTAACTATGGGTTGTCTGTAAGTAGGGGTGTCCTTAGTAGGGGACCCCTGTACACTTGTATGGCAGTGTATACTGTAAAGTAACTGAGATGCTGCGCATGCTCAGTTACTTACAGCCGGGTCTGCCAGAAGAGCAGGACCCGCGAGAAGAGGACGACAGCCTCGGTCACTCGTCGGGACCCGGGGCAGCGGCAGGAGGGATCGGACCCCCGGTAAGCACAACCGGGGGTCCGATCCACGTGGACACACTGCACGCCGCGGTCATGCTTGACCGCGGCGTGTAAGGGGTTAAACACCCGGGATCGGAGTTTTCCGATCCGGGGTGTTAGTGCCGGGTTGGGCTGTGATTCACAGCCCACACCGGCACTATATAACCCAGTCCCGAAACTTTCTTCTGACGCGGCGCCGTGAAAGGCGTCGCGTCAGAAAGTACCCTTAATGACCGCCGGTAGAATCCCGATAGGGGCAGTCATTAAGGGGTTAAAAGGCAAAAACAAAGCTAAAACAAAAGTACACGTGCCCCCAGTGGCGTAACAAGACACCAGTAGGCCCCGATGCAAACTTTTTTTGGGGCCCTCACTTACATAAAATCACGCTGCCAACCCTGTCTCACACATTACACTTGAAAATACACATATGTACCAACATACACTCACCGGCCACTTTATTAGGTACACCTGTGCAACTGCTCGTTAACACTTAATTTCTAAACAGCCAATCACATGGCGGAAACTCAGTGCATTTAGGCATGTAGACATGGTCAAGACAATCTCCTGCAGTTCAAACGAGCATCAGTATGGGAAGAAAGGTGATTTGAGTGCCTTTGAACGTGGCATGGTTGTTGGTGCCAGAAGGGCTGGTCTGAGTATTTCAGAAACTGCTGATCTACTGGGATTTTCACGCACAACCATCTCTAGGGTTTACAGAGAATGGTCCGAAAAGAAAAAACATCCAGTGGCGGCAGTTCTGGGCGGAAATGCCTTGTTGATGCCAGAGGTCAGAGGGAATGGAAGACTGGTTCGACGCTGATAGAAAGGCAACAGTGACTCAAATCGCCAACCCGTTACCACCAAGGTAGGCGAAAGAGCATCTCTGAACGCACAGTAGTCCAACTTTGAGGCAGATGGCTACAGCAGCAGAAGACCACACCGGGTTGCCACTCCTTTCAGCTAAATAAGGAAACTAGGCTACAATTTGCACAGACTCATGAAATTGACAGTAGAAGAGTTGGAAAAACGTTGCCTGGTCTGATGAGTCCTCGAATTTCTGCTGCTGCGACATTCGGATGGTAGGGTTCAGAATTGGTGTCAACAACATGAAAGCATGGATCCATCTGCCTTGTATCAACGGTTCAGGCTGTGGTGGTGGGTGGTCATGGGTGTGGGGAATATTTTCTTGGGCACTCTTTGGGCCTCTGGTACCAAATTGAACATTGTGCACGCCACAGCCTACTAGTTATGTTTCCTGACCATGTCCATCCCCTTATGACCACAATGTACCACACATCTGATGGCTACTTTCAGCAGGATAATGCCCATGTCATAAAGCTGAATTATCTCAGACTGTTTCTTGAACATGAGTTCACTGTACTCAAATGGCCTCCACAGTCACCCGTCTCAATCCAATAGAGCATCTTGTGATGTGGTGGAACAGGAGATTTGCATCATGGATGTGCGCCGACAATCTGTGGCAACTGTGTGATGCCATCATGTCAATATGGACCAAATCTGTGAGGAATGCTTCCAGCACCTTGTTGAATCTATGCCAAGAATTGAGGCAGTTCTGAAGGTAAAGGGGGTCCAACCCGTTACTAGCATGGGGTACCAATAAAGTGCCGGTGAGTGTAACTCCACTTAATAAAATGGGCCTCTATTCAGTAAAATGCCAGCAGCCCCCTCTAAATGACCAGCAGCAGCCTCTTACTCAGTAAAGACAGCAGCACCTCCACTGTTACAGTAACAGTAAAGAACATCCATTTAGGTATACAAGTATGGTGTATCACCCTGTGACAGTCTAACCTACTTTTATTAACTCTTTAATGTATGGAGAAAATAAAATCATCATTCTTTTTTTAGATTTTTATCATTGGGGGGGGGGTATTTACTGTAGCATAAAAATATTATCTTTATTCTAGGATCACTATATTACAATGATACCTCATTTATGTAGTTTTATTTAAAATGTTCAATTTTACTGAATGAAAAACTAGAATAGAAAAAATTGCATTTGTTTTAGTTTTTGCCGTTTTACAAGCAGCATAAGTTTAATTTTTATTGACGAGTTGTATTGTGTTTATTTTTTGCATGACAATGTTCTTTCATTATACCATTTTGATGCATGGAACTTTTTTTTGATCACTTCATTCACTGCACTTTTTCAATGGATTTCAGTTGCGTCATATGCCTCCTGCTCACGGACTATATTGCGCAGCCTCAGGCATGGAAGACCTCGGGGCTGCCATCAGAGGACCGGACCCCCTCCCCAGTATGCGCAGCAGAGGGGAGGGTATTCACATGAAAAGCCACTTACACCCACGGTCATGCTTCACTAAAAAAGATGTTTTTTTCTATACATACTACAAATCTTCTCAATGGAGAGATGTTTATGATTCAGGACACTCTAGCAGCAAGACATTTGTTAAGAGGACCTGTCACCCCCCCCCAAAAAGAACCCTACCAAATATGCCCCCCTTAATCCTCCCCCTAGCCCCTTTATTATGCCATTAAAAAAAAAAAATGTATGTTGTGAAAATTGGTTTTTAACTCGATCCGACCTCTTCAATAAGAGGTCGGATCCTTGTATCCTGGGGCCTTATTCATGAGAGGTCGGCCGAGACCCCCTCCACGTCTTTGTCAGCGTGGACCTGTAAGAATAGCCGTCGCAGCGCATATGTTGCACTTCGCTGCTCATTCACATATATATTAGGGCGGTGCTATTAAAAGCAGTGCCACAGAGAGCCGCTAGCGTATTGCGTAATATGCGCTGCTGCCAGCTATCCTACAGGTCCCTGCTGTCAGGGGCGGGAGGAGGAGTGTCGGAGGCTCCTCATGAATAAGGCTGACTGCAGGGACAGGATACAAGGAATGACCTCTTATTTGGAGAGATGTCAGATCCATTAAACCAAGTTTTCACAAAATTCTTTTTGTTTAAAAAATGGATAAATAGAAAGGGGCCCTTAGGTATATTGGTTTTGTAAAATCGCCACAAGAGACCTGAATCATTTTTGAAAGCAGTTAGCCTTTTTTCGTTTACACACAGACACACAAAGTGGTGTCTAAAGTCAATTGGGAATAGAGGGCATGCGACAGAAATCAACAAGAATCTGGTTTCAGTAAATATCAGCACCCAAATAGCTTGCCACAAATCAACACTAGTTGACGGAATATACGTAGAACCAATTAAAAAAGATTGTAGAAATATAGATGTTGCAGGTATCTCACTTCAGATAAACAACAAGTGGTACAGGGAGGTCTCCACCAAGAATTTGTCTGGTAACTACACAAGAGCAAGAGAATGAACAAATCATTAAAAACACAAACAATTCTGTTAGTATTATTATTATTTCGTTATATTAAAGCCACACAAAATTGCTTAATATTATTATAAAATACACATAATTATGTTTGTGTGCCTGCAAAACATTTACTTTTCTATCATAGAGTCTTTGAAGACTGTTTTTTGCAGGACATCTTTTGATTTTCATTAGGGACCCTTTTTGGAAGCGTATAAGGCAGGAAACTTCACCTAACAAGGACATATGTTGCAATTGTATACATGTCCTAAAGATACTTTTTTAAGTATAGTAAAATGTCTCCTCATTTTTTATTACTTGCAATCAAAAGCGTAAAACAGCAAAAATCATCCAGTGCAGTTGATTGTTCTGGTAATCAATTTTTCCAGGTTAGGAAGCATAAGGCATTGTTGACCCATTTTCTGGAGATACAATAAAAATTTCTAACAGATCTATTGGATGCACTGGATTGGCAATAGAAAGACAACTTACAGTTATTGTCTCCATATACCTCCGTCTGTTTCTTCTCTAGTTTAGCTAGTTGGTAATACTTGCTAGTCCTTGTCAATACTGTTGCATGAGATGGCCCATTATTTGCACACCCAAGCATACAATGCAAAAAGTTTGATGTTGAAAAGGATTGACAATTAAACACCAGAACTTTAGAGTTATACACAGAATTCCCTGTACAAAGCTTAGAGAGTCATCAAACAAGCAACAGGACTGATATTTGCCAGCAGCAAAGGTGGAGCACGCTAAGTCCTATGAAATGCCTCAAGTAGGGAATGAGTGTGTTAGTTGTTCCTCAAGGTCAGACAACAGAAACAGAACCATGAGAAAGAACTCAGTTCTGTGAAGCTTAATTGGCAATTGCAAGAAACTCTTTAGATGATAGCTAGTTCACTTAAGTACAGTAAAATAGTCTAGAGACGCCAAAGGAAAGTTTTGCCACACATCATTCAGCAGGGCTCGTTTGTCATGTTTAGGTCTCGGAGGACATTCCTTGAAGGGTCCACATGAGCCACATGAAAGCCCAGTGGTACTTGTAACGCTATATGGGAACTTCAATAAACTCCTGAAAGCCACAGTTGCATTAGGCCTTGGTTTGTTCGTGGTCCTGGTCTCATGTGACCAAAGTGTGTACACAGTTCCTCACTTATGCCCTGATCTGGTCAGGTATTCAGTGAAAGATGCAATAGGACATCATGCTTTGTCATACAGGAGCTTGACAAGACATTTTCTAGGGTGTATGCAGGCACATGGAGGGCATGCACTTGGAATTTACATTGCATCTCAAGCACAAATGTAAAACTCCTTTTGTTCCTGGCTATAAGAAGTTGTTTGCCTCCCCAAATGTCGTAGATATTTAAATGACTAATAATAAAACAAGGAAATTGTTGCATAGAAACTATAACATAACTACAGTCATGGGCAAAAGTTTTGAGAATGATGCAAATGTATTTTTACAAAGGTCTACTGCATCAGTTTATAATGGCAAATCGCATATTACACGTATATACTTGAGTATAGCCGAGACCCAAAATGGGAAAACCTATCTTGACTGAGTATAGGCCGAGGGTGGGAAATGCATTGGTCACAGCCTCCCAGTATGTAGCCAGCAAGACCCTGTAGTGTGTAGTCGCCCAGCCCTGTAGTATATAGCCTGCCTAGTCTGTCTCAGATGCTGCCTTCGGGTCCTTCGGTCCTTTTTGGATTCTTCCACTCCTCTTGGGTCTTTGCGCTCACCAGCACACAGAATACGCACTGCTGCCGCGCATGTTGGCGTCATTGTTTGTGAGCCCGCTGGCATCTCGAGGGGGCTCCAGAGGAGCGGAAAAACCCGAAGAGGATCCGACAGGACCCGCGCGGCACGGAGCATCGAATCAAGTTAGACTAGGGTGACGTCGGAATGGTGAGTTTTGACTATTTTTTTCTTGACTCGCGTATAAGCCAAGTTAGGGTTTTTGAGACAAATTTTTTGTGCTGAAAAACTAGGCTTTACTCGAGTATATATGGTACTCCAGAATGTTATAAAGGGTGATCTGTTTACAGCAAGTAATTGCAAAGTCAATATTGCTACCAATGAACGTTTTCACCCAAAAAACCATTTCAACTTCATTGCAAGGAGCAGCTAACATCATTTCAGTTGATGCTCCATTAACACCGGTGTGCGTGTTGGCGAGACAGGGCTGGAGATCAATCTGCCATGATAAGTAGAATCACACCACTGAACACTTTAGAGGGAGGCTGGTGATTGGCATCATTGTTTCTCTTTTGTTAAACATGGTTATCTCTAAAGAAAACTTGCATCATCATTGCACACACCAAAACTGGGCCTAACAGGCAAGAGTATCGAAGCTAGAAAGATTGGACCTTAGTCAATAATCTATCGCATCACTCAAGGAATTCAAGTAAGAGGTTCCATTGTTTGCCAAAAAGGCTGCAGGGGTGCCCAAGAAGGACCAGCAGTGCCAGGACCGTCTCTAAAAGTGTTTCAGCTTCGGATTGGGCTACCAGCAGTGCAGAACTGCTCAGGAATGCTGCAGGCAGGTGTGAGTGAGAGCCACTTCACACCATAAAAAAACATCAGGACAGACTGATATTCTGCAAAAGGTACAAGGAGTGGACTGCTGAGGACTGGGGTGAAGTCATTTCTCTGATGAATCCCTTTCCGATTGTTTTGGAACATCTGGCAAAACTGCTTGTTCGAGAAGACAAGGTGAGCGATACCGCCAGTGTTGTCTCATGCCAACGTAGTAAGCATCCTGAACCATTCATGAGTGGGGTTGCTTCTCACTCCACGGGAATTGGCTCTCTCAGTCTTGCCTAAATCACATCCATGAATAAAGAATGTACCAGAATGTCCTCCAAGAGCAACTTCTCCCAGCATAATGGAGCACCTTGCCATATAAAGCAAAGGTGATAACTAAATAGTTCAGGGACAAAACATAGAGATTTTGGGGGATTTAGCTTGTGCGCCAGCGTATGATAACCCCGCTGCTGCAGTTCGCAGCCGATACTAGGAGGCTTCCGCCTCTTGATGTATCGGGCTGCCGGCAGCGCATGTGTTATCCCATGCAAGGCAGGCCTGGCGTAGAAAAAAATGCGTCCGGCGACTTTTCACGTATGAAAAGCCGGCGGCAGCAGCGATTGCGCAGTGCGGGGACAGTAACCCCCACGCCGGCCCATTCCGGCCGGCTGTCGCCCCCCCCCCCCTTCATGCCCCTTCACTCCCCTGGAGTTGCGTAAGTGGGTCTGATAAATATGCCCCTTTTGGGTCCATGGCCTGGAAACTCCCCAGATCTTTAATCCCATTGAGAACCTGTGTCAATCACAAGAGACGGGTGGCAAACAAGCATTGATTGCAAGAATGGACTGACTATCATCACGGATTTGGTCTAGAAGTGATTCGAGAGCGCCGGGAAGTCATTGAAGAGAAGGGTCAACACTGCAATTGACTTGCTGCATTAACTCATTTAAACTGTCAATAAAAGCTTTTGTCACTCAGTAATATGAGTGCACTTGTATTCGTATTGAAATACATACTGACAAACACACATAAAACAAAGGGCACAGATCATGTGAAAATATAATATTGTGTCATTCTCACAAACTTTGGCCATGACGTAGGTACCTTCACAAACGTGATTGGCTGGATGGGAACCAAAACGTCTCCTCGAACCAAGCCATAAAAATATTGGCGCTATGTGGACGCCACATTAACCCCGTGGCACTCCACGTTTTTTCACATAGAAATCTGAATGAAAAGAAGTAATTACATTGTAGTAATAATCTCAAGGAAAGAAATGACATCCTTTATAGCTTTCTATTTCCCAGTACAGATAGCCTCTGTACCGCCAAAGTACCTTTTTGATGTTCTGTACTTGTGTACAAGTTGACCCACGTCAAAGGACACCAACAGTCAACCTTCTGTACGTTTCAACGTGGACAGCCTGTAATAAAAACTGTGGTATCCTGCATGATGATTAGCATTTATTGCTGCTGCTCTTAAATCTGACAATGGGGATAGAAGGATAGATAAGAATAAACAGTACCCGCCACAATGGGTCTTCCGGGCAGAGTTTCAAAGATTTTAATGTATCTTAGGTAGTAGATACAGGACGTGAATCAAAGGTGTTTTGTATTAACAAAAAATGATGACGTTTTTGATCAATAATGTCATTAGCCAATGCATTATCCACTATCAAGTGGATAGGGTCACAGGTCACTTCTTAATACATTAGAGTCATTAAGTTGTTCTAGACCATCACTGGATTCTGGGTGGTGTCCATGACCACGATCGCACCGCCTTTGTCAGCTGGTTTGATCTTTAAGGTCTTTGGCACCAACCAGTCTGCCAAGAGCTGCTACCTATCTGATGTGAGTTAGGTGTTGAAGATCCAGCCTGAAGTGTTCTTTAGTTTGTGCAAATTTAGTTTTCACAATTTGTATATACGACTCACCGGCCACTTTATTAGGTACACCTGGTTCAACTGACTCGTTAACACTTAATTTCTAATCAGCCAATCAAACCGAGCTTCAGTATGGGAAGAATGGTGATTTGAGTGCCTTTGAAAGTTGGCATAGTTGTTGGGTGCCAGAAGGCTGGTCTGAGTATTTTAGAAACTGCTGGGATTTTCACGCACAACCATCTCTAGGGTTTACAGAGAATGGTCCAAAAAGAAAAACATCCAGTGAGCGGAGTTCTGTGGGCGGAAATGCCTTGTTGATGCCAGAGGTCAGAGGAGAAATGGCAGACGGTTTCGAGCTGATAGAAAGGAACAGTGACTCAAATCGCCACCCGTCAACCAAGAGAGACAGAGAGCATCTCTGAATGCACAGTACGTCGAATTGTGAGGCAGATGGCTAACCAGCAGCAGAGACCACACCGGTGCCACTCCTTTCAGCTAAGAACAGAATACTGAGGCTACAATTTGCACAAGCTCATCGAATTGGACGTAGAAGACTGGAAAAGTTGCCTGGTCCTGATGAGTATCGATTTCTGCTGACGACATTCCGGATGGTAGGGTCAGAATTTGGTGTCAACACATGAAAGATGGATCCATCCTGCCTTGTATCAATGGTTTCAGGCTGGTGGGTGGTGTCATGTGTGGGGAATATTTTCTTGGCACTCTTTGGCCCCTTGATACCAATTTGAGCATGTGTGCAATGCCAAGCTACCTGAGTATTGTTGCTGACCATGTCCTTGCCTTTATGACCACAATGTACCCAAATCTGATGGCTACTTTCAGATGGATAATGCGCCATGTCAATAAGCTGAATCATCTCAGACTGGTTTTTGAACATGACAATGAGGTTTTCACTGTACTCAAATGGGCCTCCACAGTCACCAGATCTCAATCCATAGAGCATCTTGGGATGTGGTGGAACAGGAATTTGCATCATGGATGGTGCAGCCGACAAATCGCGTGCAATGGGTGGATGCCATCATGTCAATATGAACAAAATCTCTGAGGAATGCTGCCAG
>CM033641.1:106578014-106658895 GCA_019512145.1 Engystomops pustulosus | reverse complement strand
ACCTTGTTGCTTGTGAGGCAGGTCTGAAGGCAAAAGGGGGTCAACCCGATTACAGCTGGTGTATTAATAAAGTGGCCAGTGAGTATAGGTTCGCTGCCTTGTCAGTCTGGGGGGCTGAAAATCACTAGAGTAGAAGACCTTTTTCTTTTGCTTTAAATGTGAGGATACAGTTAATGACATTGGGTACATTCTCAGTGTTAGATAAATCACAATTGGATTAGAAAAAAACGCTTTTAGTCTTAATCGTCTAAATAATGCTAATAAGTCACATTCATAGGAAAAACCAATCTACCTTGTTCGAGGAGAGAAAGACAATCCCTTCAATATACCAATTTATGTTCGTCAATTGTACTGAAGAAATATTAATAACTAATTGGTGTTTCTGTGTCAGGTTCTTGGAGCGATTTTATGTCCAAACACTGATCAAATTTGGCGATATGATATGAATGTAACTGTCACTCTGCACTTGCGTCTCACTCTGTCCATGCTAGTAGATGAGGGACATGAGTGTTTTGTCATCCTGCAGTCTGAACTAGGTTCCACTGGCTGTCTTGATGTCTGCCACTCCCCTCACTGATTATGTCTTGCAAGAGTTAACACTGTGGACCTGTAATTGCTTGCTCCTTCCACCTGAGGCAGGGCTAGTTCCCTCTTTGCTAGTCAAACTGCTATCTTGCTGTGTGCACTAGCTATCTTGTTTCTTTGGTTTCTGATTTCTTTGCCTGGTATTGACTATTCTATTGGATTGTGATTTGGTTATTGTTATTCCCCAGGTTGCCTACTCGGATTGTTTACTTCGCCTTTTTGTGTTTGTTTGTCTGTTTTTTTCATGTCACACCTTAACCAGGAAGGGAAAGTGCCAGTAATGGCCTCCGTTTAGAGGGACCCAATAAGTAGGTAGGGACAGATTGGGGGTCTCAGTGTCTTTGTTTGTGTCCTGACCTTTACAGTAACAAACTTCACTTATTATTTTCTGTATACTTTTTTATTAACTATTTTGAAAATAGATGTTATAAAGGATATGATGTCACTAAGCAGTGGGTGTATATATTACTTGCACTTGCACACTTGTTGTATGCTTAAAAGATTCACGGCAAATCGAAACATGCTTGCTGCTTTTTTCATGCTTGTGTAAATAAAGGCTTAGTTCCTTCTTCAAGTTATATCGGATGCTGTAGCTTTTTTTGTTTTGATACTAAAATCCTGGCAGCTGCAGGGCGCTCCTTTCCTTCTGCACCTTGCCTTGCACCCATAAAACAAGTAGCGGCCACATGTGAGGGTCTCTGTACTCAGAGAAATTGCATAACAAATTGTGAGGTGGGTTTTTTCTTTTATCAAAATGAACATATAATAGACATATGGGAAATGTTACGCAGCAACTTATTTAGTTGGTAAATCTATCTGCCTGAAAACACATGATTTCAAATTTTGAAAATGGACAATTTTTCAAAAAATTCATAATTTTTTCTTTTTTTTTGTAAATAACGAAGACATATCAGCCACAATTTACCACTCAAATGAAGTACAACATGTGAGGAAAAAAACACTCAGAATCGCTTTGATAAGGAACTGTTCAAAGTTATAACCATATAAAGCAACACATTTCAGAATACAAAAAATGGGGCTGAGCCTTAACCATAAACTGGACTGCGTCCTTAAGGAGGTTAACGGTTAAGGGACGGGCCCTTCCTGTTTTTTCATGTCCATTTTTCACTCCCACCTCAAAATCTATAACTTTTATTTTACACGTAAAGAGCTGTTGTGATGGCTTGTTTTCTGCGTAACAAATTGCACTATAGTGAGACGGTATTAAATATTCCATGCCATGTACTCTAAGCGGAGAGAAAAAAATTCCAAATGCAATGAAAATGGTGAAAAAAAAAAACGCATTGTGCGCCATTTTCTTGTGGGCTTGGATATTACGTATTTCACTGAGCGCCCCAAATGAAATGTCTACTTTATTCTTTGGGTCGGTAGATTAAGGGGAACCCAAATTGTATAGGTTTTATAATGTTTTTCATACATTTACAAAAAATTAAACCTCCTGTACAAAAATAATTTTTTTGATTTTTGCCAACTTCTGGCGCTTATAACTTTTTTATACTTTGGTGTAGGAGCTGTGGGTGGTGTCAGTTTTTGCGAAATTTGATAATATGTTTCATGATATCATTTTAGGAAGTAGACTTTTGATCACTTTTTATAGATTTTTTTATATTTTTCAAATGGCAAAAAGTGCCATTTTCGACTTTGGGCGCTATTTCCATTACGGGGTTAAACGCATTGAAAACCGTTAATCATATTTTGATAGATCGGGCATTTCGGACGCGTCAATACCTGATGTGTTATGATTTTTACTGTTTATTATATTTATGTCAGTTCTAGGGAAAGGGGGGTGATTTGAAATTTTAGGTTTTTTTTATATTTTTTTTTTTTAAACTTTTTTTATTTTTATTTAAAATATTTTTCAGACTCCCTAGGGTACTTTAACCCTAGGTTGTCTGATCGATCCTATCATATACTGCCATACTACATCATGGCAGTATTGGGGATTTCCTCCTCATTCATTACAATGTGCTATCAGCACATTGTAATGAAGGGGTTAAAACGAAATACCCGGGTCTTCGGAAGACCCAGGCTACCATGGAGACGGATGCGCTGCACCCCCCGTATGACGTCAGGAAGCGGCGATCCCAGGTAAGATGCGGCGCCCATGCGCGCTATCTTTTTGAGGCGCCGCACTGCGAACAACACGGTTTCTAATGCGGGTGTTACCGGTAAGCCTTTGCTGCAAATGCAGCAAAGAACTTACCGGCTGTGGAGAGGGCTCAGCCCGTGAGTCCTTTCCATGCACGCGACCGACCGCCGCAGTGAATACACGGCGGGCGGTCGCGAACTGGTTAATGGTTTTAATGATTTCCTCTGGCGTTATGGGTGTGCTTGTTGTGCTAATTAGTTTCTGTTATTTTAGGGAGATGAAGCTTGTCTGAGAAACCTGATATTCACAATCTGCTGTGGGGGATTGTAGTAAATTGTAATTTGCTTAGATTGTAGAGTTTGGAGTAGTATTCCATAAAACCGTTTTGCTGGGTGTCTTATTTTAATCCTCTTTTATGGTGGAATATATGTGGAAGTTTGGTTTTATGAGTGCGTTGTTTATTTGGCGGCCAATAAAGCACCAGCCTTAATTTTCAGTTTTCTGAAAGGGACTTTGCATTTTTTCTAAGAGTAAGTTTACATAATTCGTTCTAGCTCTGGTTTTGGTTTTGTCTTTCAAGAAATTCTATTAGAACCATATAGGATGCAATTTGCCTATTTCTGTCTCTGCGTAGTCGGCTCTGCCTAGTTTTATCAGATTATCCTGTATTACATTTGTTGTGTGATCCACAGAGAAAAGGTTCGCTAGATCATTGTCGTTAAGGGAGAGAAATTCTCTTAAAATGTTTCTATGGCTACAGAATTTTCATGTTCTGTGTTTCTCTATGAATCGTGGTGTCGTGAAAAATGTGAAAGTTGGGTACAATTTCTAGTATTCCTCAGATTTGAATTATTATCTGCCAGTCTCGGTCCTCTGTGTCTAATTAGTTAGTTTGAAACTGTTGAAACGGAGGCTTCCAGTGAGTTGTGTGAGTCCGCCAGCTCGTTAAAAGCATTGTGATTTCACAATTTGTTTTTTGACGTGGTTGAAATCTATTTCCCTCACCATCCCTTACTTAGAGCATCTGTATGGTATTTAAGGACGAAGTGGACTGATTGGATATGGCCACAAATTCCAAAAGAAGGACTTGGGGTCCTACCAAACATGAAGTTTATCATTCACAATCTTTGGAAAAGCCTGTAGGTTCTTGCAATGGTTGTCCAACAAAAACAAAAACCAATTTTTTTATAAGACCTCTTTTACTTTTAAACAAAAACTCAGAACACATAGAGCAAACTTTTCAAGGAACATCAGCGTCATAAACAATATAAAGACTTTTTTCCCAACATGAAATTCACCCTCCACCCAACCCTCCCTGGTTAAACTTTTCTCCATGGGATACACCATAGCAGTGTGCCAGTCTTTTGGGCAATTATTGTATGATGAAAAAGCTAGTGATGAAGAGGTTCGAAAAGGACCAGGAGGGTCCTTCACAACAAATATGATGAAACGCTGTTCCCAAAGTCTGGACTCACCCTGGCCTAAGGTCCACCTTCCAACAAGACAAAGAGCGTAAGGTCACACAGATGTAAAATCACACAAAAGAAAAGAAAAGTCTAGTGGGTGGGGCCTATAAACCACCAGCAACATATTACACCACAATGTTTTGAACGAGAACTAGAATAATGACCAAAATGGTTTTCTAATGAGTCTCAACCAAATCATAATCTTATTAATCATGATGTGACTAACAATAAATACCAATATAATATGTGGATAAGAAGAAAAAGGGAAAAAAAACGTGACTGTACAGAAGTAATAGCCCAAAAAACAAGGTGTAGAGGTAGTTGTACCTCCATAGTAAGATGAGGCATAAGGAAGAAGAGGACAAACATAAAAGGAAGGTTATATGTTTCACATAGCAAATCTATAACCTAGATGAGTAGTTAAGTATAACAATACCACATGAAATAAAAGGTACAAGGACCACCCGGACCCCGACACGTGTTTGCCAGTATGGCGTTATCAAGGGGAGTGCTGTGTGTTTGGACTGTTCTAATAGGTTAGGGTACCGTGGGCACAAATAGTGCGTGCTGCCGTATAATTAAGACCTTATGAGACCATACCATGTCAGATACCATTGCGGGGAGTGCGGGCCGTCTGACGAGATGGGACGGGGCTACGGCCGCGATCAAAGTCATGCAGTCGCATGCGTGTGAGTCAGCGAAACATCGCAAGGGCACCCGCAACAAAGCGGCACAGAGGACCCACCCGGCAGGACACGCATTCGCAGCATGCGCAGAACTGTAACGACCTGTGATTGGAGCATGGATGGTTTGATAATGATACAAGAGGAGAGGGGATGTGGGGGAGTAGTGTTTGCACAAAAGCCCTAACAGAATAATTTATGATTTATACATGTGATAGGCATAGGAAAATGTACGAAAGAATAAAACTAATAATAGTATTGCGAGAAATGCAAAGTTATATTGCACAAACCCAATACGACAGGCAATGAACAAGTGAATAATCATGTAAAATTAAATAAAGAGCATGGCAGAGACATATCAAACGATCATGTGCACATAATTAGATCCTTCAAATACTAGCATACATTGATTATAGTAAGTGATGATATGAATTATTATATAAAGGAAAAATTGTATTGAGGAGAAGAATACAAGGTAAGTAATACAAAGTGTCAAAAAGTGCAAACGTGAGTACACAAGTGTAAAAATGGGGATGGGGGGGGGGAATATCGTGGAAAAGATGCAATAGTGGGGCCAATAACACTGGATGGTAAGACTCAGGAAGCAGAAGGTCCAAAGACAGTTGTAACGAGAAAAAAAAAATACATAAAAGAACCACTCACAAAAACAAAATACCAACAGTATACCACGAAAAAAAAAGAAAAAAGGACCACAAAAGTGGTACCATTACATTAAAGACAAAAGAAAATAAAAAATAAAAGAGATATAGCTAAATACATAGAGAGACCCAGAGCATGGGATATGAGAAGGAGATAAAGAGGGGCCCTGGGGGGGTTGGGTTTTTAAAGAGGAAAGGGCTAAAAACTGAGGTTCTCATTAGGACCTTGGGGGTCACAGTGGTCCAAGGTGAAAATCCACTGGATTATATGTCCCAGCCAGGATCCTTCCAGTCCCCCTCTCCATCGTAACCACACTATCATCCCTGCACCTTAAGTGGATTCTCCCAATCATGATGTTCTTTGAAATGGTCGAGGGATAGTTTCAGTTTACTTGGTCCACTTCCTCTTTTGAAGCTCTGATGCCTAAAGCATGTTCACGAACTCTGCGTCAGATGTCTCTGGTGGTTAGGCCAATGTAGATGAGCCCGCAGGCACGTGGCAAAATAGAAACACCAGAAGTGGTGCATATGTCATGCGTAATCTCGTAGTGTCTTGCCTGCTGAGTTGAAAAAAGATTGGCAGTTTCAACATTCACACAGGCAACACAATTCCCACATGGACGGCATCCCCATTTGGGACCACGTGATCCGAATATGTTATGAGGGTTTGGCCCTAGTGTTACTGCGGACCAAGTAATCCCTCAAATTCTTGAGCGACGTAAGTAATCGAGGGAGTTCTGTGTTTGGCTAAGTGTTTGATCCCATACGTAGGACCTGCAGGAATTGGAAGAATGGCCCTAAGTAATGGGCAACATTGGGATTTGTACCAGCACCTTGTTGAGGCAGTTCTGAAGGCAAAAGGGGGTCCAACCCGTTACTAGCATGGTGTACTTAATAAAGTGGCCAGTGAGTATAGGTCTCGACTGCCTTGTCAGTCTGGGGGGCTGAAAATCACTAGAGTTATGAAGACCTTTTTCTTTTGCTTTAAATGTAGAGATACAGTTAATGACATTGGGTACATTCTCAGTGTTAGATAAATCACAATTGGTATTAGAAAAAAACGCTTTTAGTCTTAATCGTCTAAATAATGCTAATAAGTCACATTCATAGGAAAACCAATCTACCTTGTTCTGAGGAGAGAAAGACAATCCCTTCAATATACTCAATTTACTGTTCGTCAATTGTACTGAAGAAATATTAATAACTAATTGGTTTTCTGTGTCAGGTTCTTTGTGGAGCGATTTTATGTCAAAACACTGATCAAATTTGGCGATATGATATTGAATGTAACTGTCACATCTGCACTTGCTGTCTCCTCTGTCCATGCTAGTAGGATTAGGAGACACTGAGTTTTGTCATCCTGCAGTCTGAACTAGGTTCCACTGGCTGTCTTTATGTCTGCCACTCCCCTCACTGATTCTGTCTTGCAAGAGTTAACACTGTGGACCTGTAATTGCTCACTGATTCTGTCTTGCAAGAGTTAACACTGTGGACCTGTAATTGCTTGCTCCTTCCACCTGAGGCAGGGCCTAGTTCCCTCTTTGCTAGTCAAACTGCTATCTTGCTGTGTGCACTAGCTATCTTGTATTCTTTGGTTTCTGATTTCTTGCCTGTGTATTGACTATTCTATTGGATTGTGATTTGGTTATTGTTATTCCCCACTGTTGCCTACTCGGATTGTTTACTTCGCCTTTTTGTGTTTGTTTGTTTGTTTTTTTCATGTTCACACCTTAACCAGGAAGGGAAAGTTGCCCAGTAATTGGCCTCCGTTTAGAGGGGACCCAATACGTAGGTAGGGACAGATTTGGGGTCTCAGTGTCTTTGTTTGTGTCCTGCCATTACAGTAACACAATTCACTTATTATTTTCTGTATACTTTTTATTAACTATTTTGAAAATTAGATGTTATAACAGGATATGATGTCACTAAGCAGTGGGTGTATATATACTTGCACTTGCACACTTGTTGTATGCTTGACAAAGATTCACGGCGAATCGAAACGTTGCTGCTTTTTTCATGCTTGTGTAAATAAAGGCTTAGTTCCTTCTTCAATTATATCGGATGCTGTAGCTTTTTCTTGTTTTGATACTAAAATCCTGGCAGCTGCAGGGCGCTCCTTTCCTTCTGCACCTTGCCTTGCACCCATAAAACAAGTAGCGGCCACATGTGGAGGGTCTCTGTACTCAGGAGAAATTGCATAACAAATTGTTAGGTGGGTTTTTTCTTTTTATCAAAATGAACATATAATAGACATATGGGAAATGTTACGCAGCAACTTATTTAGTTGGTAAATCTATCTGCCTGAAAACACAATGATTTCAAATTTTGAAAATGGCAAATTTTTCAAAAAATTCATAATGAAAATGGCAAATTTTTCAAAAAATTCATAATTTTTTCTTTTTTTTTTGTAAATAAACGCAAGACATATCAGCCACAATTTACCACTCAAATGAAGTACAACATGTGAGGAAAAAAGACACTCAGAATCGCTTTGATAAGGAACAGTGTTCAAAAGTTATAACCATATAAAGCAACACATTTCAGAATACAAAAAATGGGGCTGAGCCTTAACCTATAAACTGACTGCGTCCTTAAGGAGTTAACCGGTTAAGGACCGGGCCCTTTCCTGTTTTTTCATGTCCATTTTTCACTCCCCACCTTCAAAAATCTATAACTTTTTTATTTTTACACGTAAAGAGCTGTGTGATGGCTTGTTTTCTGCGTAACAAATTGCACTTTAGAGTGACTGTATAATATTCCATTGCCATTGTACTCATAAGCGGGAAAAAAATTCCCAATGCATAAAAAGGTGAAAAAAACGCATTGGTGCGCCATGTTTCTGTGTGCTTGATATACGTATTCACTGCCACCGCCCCAAATGACATGTCCTAGCTTTATTCTTTTGGGTCGGTACAGTTAAGGTGAACCAAATTTGTTATGGTTTTAAATTTTTCATACTTTAAAAAATTAAAACACTCCTGTCACAAAAATAATTTTTTGATTTTGGCCAACTTCGGCGCTTATAGCTTTTTTATACTTTGGTGTAACGGAGGCTTGTGGTGGTGTCATGTTTTTTGCACAATTTTGGATATATTGTTTTTCATTCAATGAATCATTTTAAGCTGGTAGTACCTTTTGAATCACTTTTTATTAGATTTTTTTAATTTTTCAAAATGGCAAAAAGTGGCCATTTTTCGACTTGGTTGGCCCTATTTTCACATTACGGGTTAAACGCCTTGAAGAACCCGTTATCATATTTTGAGAGTAGTCGTGCCCCAATTGTTGCCGACAGCGTCAAGCCTGGATTTTATGATTTTACTGTTTATTTATTTTATTCAGTTCTAGGGACATAGGGGGGTGATTGAAATTTATGGTTTTTTTAATATATTTTTTTTTTTTTAAACTTGTTTCTTAGTTTATTTCAACTATTTCAGACTCCCTAGGGTACTTTAACCCTAGGTTGTCTGATCGATCCTTATCTATATACTGCCATACTACATCATGGCAGTATATGGGGATTTTCCTCCTCATTCATTACAATTGTGCTATCAGCACATTGTAATGAAGGGGTTTTAAAAACGAAATAGCCTCGGGTCCTTCGGAAAGCCCGATTCCCATGGAGACGATCGCTGCCCCTCCCCACCGATGTAGACGTCAACCGGGAGCGGCGATCCCATGTAGATGCGCGGCCATAGCGCCGCTCTCTTTTTGAGGCTGGCCGCACTCGCGAAAACACGGTTTCTATGCGGGTGTTACCGGTAGATCCTTTGCGCAATATGCAGCAAAGACTTACCGGCTGTGGAGAGGGCTCAGCCCTGTGAGCCTTTCCATGCAGCGCGACACCGACCGCCGCCGGTGATACACGGCGGGCGGTCGCGAAACTGGTTAATGGTTTTAAAATGATTTCCTCTGTCGTTATGGGTGTGCTTTGTTTGCTAATTAATGTTTCTGTTATTTTGGAGATGAAGCTTGTCTGAGAAACTGATATCAAATCTGCTTGTGGGGGATGTAGTAAATTGTAATTTGCTGATGAGAGTTTTGGGAGTATGTCCATAAAACCGTTTGCTGGGTGTCATTATTTTTATCTCTCTTTTATGGTGGAATATATGTGGAATTTTGGTTTTATGAGTGCGTTGTTTTATTTGGCGGCCAATAAAGCACCAGCCTTAATTTTCAGTTTCTAAAGGGACTTTGCATATTTGTCTAAGAGTAAGTTACATAAGTTCGTTCTAGCTCTTGGTTTTTGGTTTCGTCTTTCAAGAAATTCTATTAGAACCATATAGGATGCAATTTGCCTATTTCTTTCTCTGCGTAGTCTGCTGCCTAGTTTTATCAGATTATCCTTCGTATACATTTGGTGTGTGATCCACAGAGAAAAAGGTTCGCTAGATCATTGTCGTTAAGGGAGAGAAATTCTCTTAAAATGGTTTCTATGGCTACAGAATTTTCATGTTCTGTTTCTCTATGAAATCTGTGGTGCGTGAAAATGTGAAAGTTGGGTACAATTTCTAGTATTCCTCATATTTTGAGATTATTCTGCCTGTCTCGGTCCTCTGTGTCTATTAGTTTAGTTTGAACTGTTGAAACGGAGGCTTCCAGTGAGTTGTGTGAGTCCGCCAGCTCGTTAAAAGCATTTGTGTATTTCGACAATTTGTTTTTGACGTGGGAAACTCTATTCCTCACCTCCTCTATAGAGCTCTGTAGTGGTTTTACCGAAGTGGACCTGATTGAGATAGGCCACAAATTCCAAAAAGAAGGACTGTGGGTCCTACCAAACAATGAAGTTATCATTCACATATCTTTGGAAAGCCCTTAGGTTCTTGGCAAAAGGGTTGTCCAAACAAAACATATATAGACTCTTTTATTTTAAACCAGAAAACTCAGAACCATAGAGCAAAACTATTTCAACGACACATGCGTCATATAAACAATATAAATATTCATTCTGACATTTTTACCAACATGAAATCTCACCCTCCACCCCAACCCTCCCCTAGGTCTAAACTTTTCTCCTATGGGATACCCATAGCTGTGCCAGTCTTTTGGGCAAATTATTTGCTATGTGAAACTATGTGAAAGCAGTATTGGAAAGGACCAGGCAGGGTCCTTCACAAACAAAATACTGGATGAAAGCTTGTTCCAAAGTCTGGACATCACCCTGGGCCTAAGGTCCACCTTCCAACAAGACAATGAGCTTAAGCACACATGTAAAATACACACAAAAGAAAGAAAAGCTAGTGGTAGGGGCCTATAAACCACCAGCACAGTATATACCACCAAATGTTTGAACGAGAAATAGAAAATGACCAAAATGGTTTCTAATGAGTATCACAAATATAATCTTTATTAATCATGATGGAATAACAAATAAATACATACAATAATATGTGGACCAAGAGAAAAGGGATAAAAAATGACTTGTACAGAAGTAATAGCCAAGAAAACAGAGTTTTAGAGGTAGGTTGTACAATCCATAGTAAGATGAGGCATAAGGAAGAGACAAACATAAAAAGACTATCCCCTCTAGCATTTTCAAAGAACTCAAGATTCTGATGAAATCCCAACCTAATAAGAGGAAGTACAGGTTGTGGTTGCGAAATGTGGGAGAGGGGCAACTGGAGACGATCCTGCACAGAGAGAGAATTCCAAGTGGATTTTCTTCCTCTTGACACTGGACCCCAACCTCAAGGCTGAATGAGAACCTCAGTTTTTGCCCCATTTCCTATAAACCCCCAGGAGTTGGCCCCCTTCCCCTCATTTATAGCTCCATTCCATGCTCTGGGTCGCCATGTATTTTAGCTACATTTTTTTACTTTTTTAAATTTTTTTGCTTTTGTTCTTTCCAAGATTTAATTACCGACTTTTGTTTTGGTCCTTTTATCTTCTGGTTATTGCTGGGTATTGTGTTTTAATGAGTAGGTATCTTTATTTCTTTTAATTTCTTTGTTCTCTTTTCTCTTAGCAGATGTGTCTGTGCTTCTCCTTGCGTTACCTTCTGCCGTTTGCTTTACCAATCCATGTGTTTGCCCCCTATTGCATTTTTATTCCCCAGCGATATATACACCCCCCCCTCCCCCCATCCGTTTTACACTTGTGTGCTCGTCTTTCACTTTTTTTGCGACTTTTTGCACTTTATATATACTACCTTTGTATTCGTCTCTCAAGTCATACTTTTTTCCCCTTATATATAATTATTCATCACTCCTATATCATGCATGCTATGTATTTTGCATGATCCTAATTATGGAGCCATGATCTGCTTGATAGGCGTTTATGCACATTCATCTTTTGTCTAATTATGTAATTTTTTACATGTATTTTTTTTTCTCCAGCGTGTTCATTGTGCCCTGTGGATCCACATGGGTTTTTGCGGGCAAAATACTAACTTTGCCGTTTTTCTCGCAATTAACTTTATTATTAGCTTTTTTTTCTATTTATTATTATTTCTTTCCTGAGCTTGTTTCCTATGCAACATGTATAATATATTGTTACATTATTTGTTTGGGCTTTTTGTGCAATATAAATGGATTGGTTGACACTACTCAACTCCCCCACATGCCCCCCTCCTCTGTATGCATTATCAACGCGTCCATCCGCTCCACTGTCAACAGGTCTTACGGTTCTGCGCATCCGAATGCCCCGTCCTGCGCTGGTTCTCTGGGGCCGACTTGTTTGGCGAGGTTTGCCCTCACGATGCTGTTTTCTGCTGCTTTCCCCACTGCCCCATGTCCGCATCTCGCACTGCTTGAGCGCGGCCTGAGCCCACAACATCCTTTTCCTTTCTACCCCCAGATCGCCCCGCTCTCCCCCGCCAAGGTCTCTGAACATGGTAATTAGGTCATCAGTTTAGGGTCCGTAATTAGCCGGTCGCCATCTACCTTTATATTGGCCCACGGTCAAACAAAACACGCTCTACGGTAATATCGGAACATGCCCCACACACACACGCCCCGTGGATAAAGGCCTAACTGGCGAAACAACGTGTCGGGTCGTGGCGTTGTCGGTAACCTCTTATTAGGCTTGGTTCTGGTATACTTACTACCTTTGCCTCATCGTACGTAATGGACATTTGTATCCACCTACCTCTAGGACTCTGGTATTTTCTTGCGCTATTACTTATCCCTTGTACAAGGTCCCGCTTTCTTAATATAATCTTTATAAAGTATTAATCTCTGCCTTTCTCTCTTGGGGCCACAGATTGACGGTAACTGTATGATTTGTTATTCCCCAGCAGGATTACTATAAAAATTTGAAGAGTTGGGATCGTGATACTCATTTGAGCACAAACCAATTTTTGGGGAAGGAGGGCAGTGCTTATTTCTTCCGTTCACCACAATTTGGTGTATAAATATACTTACGTTGCTGAGTGGTTCTTATAGGCCCCCTACCTACACTAAGGCTATTATTTCTCTTTTCTCTTTGTGTGTAATGTTACCACATGTGTGCCCCTTACACCCATCTCATCCATTTGTCTTGGCTGTTGGCACAGGTTGGAACCTTCGGCCCGGGGGAGTCCCAGTACTTTGGAACAAGCCTTTCCCAAAATCCCTCAGCTTTATTCTATTTTTGTTTTGTGAAGAAAAGACCCCTGGACCTGGTTTCTTTTCCAATTACTTCGCTGTTTCTACTAGTTTTCACATATAGCAAATATTTTTTGGCCCCAAAAGACTGGGCACAGCTATGGGTATGCCCAAGTAGAAAAGTTTTTTAGGACCTAGGGGAAGGTGGGGTGGTGGGTGAGAGGCGCCCAAGGTGGGTGAAATAAGGCAGAAGGGAAGAGAGGGATTGGGTAGAGACGCATTTGTGTGGTGGGGCCGGGGGGAAGACATATGGGGGGCGCCGAGTGGGGCGGACGGGGGGCCGGGTGGGGGGGGGGGGAAAAGAAAAAGGAGGGCGAGAGCGGGTGGGGGGGGGGGTCAGACCCGGGGGGGGGGGGGGGTGGCCAAAACCTAGGCCGGTCCCAAAGAAGAGGTGGAAGGGGAGAACGTAAAGGGTGGGGGAGGGACCCGTCAGGCCGGCGGGGGGTGAAGGCGGGGGGCCGATCTCAAGCAGGGGCCAGGCGGTAACTAAACCAACGAACAAGAGCGCTGATAGAGTGCGGAGAGAAGAAAGGGGCCCACGGCAAAAACAAAATGGGGTGGCGAAAGACAAACAAGGCGGGGTAAAGATACAGAAAAAAAATAAAACGGAAGGGGTCGATAAAAACTTAACGAAGCTGGGGGGCGGACTCACACAGAACCCTCACTGGAAGCCCTCCCGGGGTTTCAACGCAGTTGCAAACAACAATAGACACAGGGACCAGACAGGCGAAAATAACTCACAAAAGATGAGGATACTAGAAATGTACCAACCTTTTCACATTGTTCACGCCACCACAAGAATTTCAAGGAGAAACAAACATGAAAATTCTGTAGCCTATAGAAAGAAAACCATTTTAAAGAATTTCCTCCCTTACGACCAATGATTCTGGGCGAACCCTTTTTCTCTGTGGATAACTTGACCAACCACCAATGTATACAAGGGTATCTGGAAAACCTAGGCAGCAGACTACGCAGAGAAAGATAAAGGGCAAATTGCATCCTATTATGGTTCCTAATAGAATTTCTTGAAATACCAAACCAAGAAACCAACCTTTATAAAGAGCTAGCTAGAGACAAACTTAAGTCTTACTCTTAGAACAGATATAGGCAAAGTCCCCCTTTCAGAAACTTGAAAATTAAGGCTGGCCTTTATTGGCCCGCCAAATAAAACACAACGCACTCATAAACAAAACCAAATTCCACATAGAATTCTACCATAAAAAAGGGGATAAAATTAATGCACCCAGCAAACGGTTTTTTATGGAATACATACTCCAAACTCTACAACGAAGCCATTACAATTTACACACCCCCCACAGACAGATTTGGTATTAGCGTTTTCTCTCAGACACAAGTTTTCATCTCCCTAAAATAACAGAAAAACACAATTAGCACAACACAGCACACCCATAAACAACAGAGAAAACATTTTAAAAACACCATTAGCAGTTCCAATCGCACCACCCCGCGCATCCCGTGGTGTCCGCGGTGCCGGGTCGGGTTCGCGCTTGCTGGAGAGGCTCACAGGCCGAGCCCTCTCCATAGGCCGGTTAAGTCTTGCTGCCATATTGCAGCAAACCTTACCCGGCACAACTCAACCCGGCGGAATCCGTGCAGCCCACTCATTAAACTGGGGATCGCCGTGCGTTTCCCGGTGACGTCAATCAGGGGCGGCAAAATCAGCTTCCATGGAGAAGACCTTGGGGTCCCTGTCCCGAAAGACCCGAGGGTATTGTTTTCGGCGTGTATTTTAAACACCCTACAATTTTTATTTTTTATTGTTCTTTGTGGGTGCTTGGATTTATCGGTACCACTTTTTTGTTTGGTCCTTGTGTAAAATTCTTGTCTGGTTTTATTTGCCGGGTCATTTGGTGTTGGTTAAGGAGATAGCGGGGATATGGCTGTGGGGCGGTGTGTGCCTCTTACAGATGTCCGGGGGGGACCTCTGCTGGCCGGGGTCTTTGAAACCAAGCCAGGGTAATGCGGCCCCACTAGTGGCATTCGGTTAGGGTCCCAGCGAAGATCCCCTCCCCCAAGCCTGCCTCGCCATTTTGTTACACTCGGTGGTGCTCCCCCACAGTGTTTGCACGGGGGTTCACGACGTTGTTTTGCACTTTTTGTTTGGCACACTTTTATAATATGACTTAACCGTGGGGATGGCTAAACGCCACACAAGGTGGACAGATGGTGCGTCACCCCCCCTTATATATAGATAATTCAATCGACTCGATAAATCAATGAGGCTATGGATGTGAATGCCAATGAATGGGCCAGGGATCGCTGGAGATGGGTCGCACATGTCCTCTTGGATAGGTAATGTTGACAAGGGTAGGTTTGCACGGGGGCAGTGGGCCGGGGATCATTTGGGTTTTGTGCAATATAACGTTTGGCGGTTTCTTCGCAACGACCCTGAATGAGGGGGAGGCTTTGCCCGGTCGGACATGGTTCCTATCACCATGTGTAATAGTAGGTTACAAGTAGTGTTGGGGCGGTTGGTTTGCAATATAAAATGACACTTGGTTTAACAACCGTAACTCCGCCACATACTGATCGTGCCCCCCTCTCCCTCTGTATGCAGAATGAAGTATCAACCCGTCCATTCGCGTCCCACGCACAGGGGGTCGGAAGGGTATAGAAACCGTTTCTCGGCCGCATTGCGCGAATGCCGTCCGAATATTACCGATTTGCGCCGTTTTTCCCTGAATTGCCCCGGGTTTTTGGCGCACGCGATCGGATTGTGGTGCATCGCGCCGGCATGCATGCAACAGAAATCGGGGGCGTGGCCAACGGAAAACCCGACGGATTCCAAAAAAACGCAGAATTAAAAAAAAAAAAAATGTGTCGCTTGACATGCGCTTACCTGTATCCAGGATAGGATCGTGAACTCCGGTGAACTCCAGCGGACTTCAGCGCAGCAGCGACACCTGGTGGATATCGGGCGCACTACCTTAGTGAATCGCCGGAAGACCCGAATCCTCGACGGAGAACACGCCGCTGGATCGCGTAAGTAAATGAGCCCCACTGAGTTTTTATCATCCTGCAGTCTGAACTAGGTTCTAGTGGCTGTCTGACCTGATGTCTGCCACTCCCCTCACTGATTCTGTCTTGCAAGAGTTAACACTGTGGACCTGTAATTGCTTGCTCCTTCCATCTGTGGCAGGGCAGAGTTTCCCTATAAGTGTCCAGTTTAGCCTGGACTCCTTGCTGGTCAAACTGCTATCTTGCTGTGTTCACTGGCTTCTCATGCATTCTCTGGTTTCTGATCTCTTGCCAATGTCTTGACTACTCTATTTGGATTGTGATTTGGTTATTGTTATCCCCCGCTGTTGCCTACTCGAATTGTATACCTTGCCTTATTGTGTTTGTTTGTCTGTATTGTTATGTGTTCACGCCCTACCCAGGGAGAGAACGTCGCCCAGTTATTGGTTTCCGTTTAGGGGCGACCCAATAAGTAGGTAGGGACAGATTGGCGTCTCAGTGCCAGGGCTCACTGTCCTTTTTTGTGTCCTGCCATTACAGTGTGTGATCTTGTCCTGGAATGCAGGGGTGGGTTCTAGAGGCAAAGAGCAGAGAGAAGCTCAGATGTCCTGGCACCATTCCTGACAGGCGAATCGCAGAAGGCTTACTACGACCTGAGTGAAACGGAGGCCCGTGAGTACCCCCAGCTAAAGGCGGAGATTCTGGCTCGTCTTGGGGTCACCGTTCAAGTTCGTTCCAGCCGGGTCCACCAGTGGGCTTACTTAGAAAAACTACCCCCACGCTCCCATCTTGTCCGGAAGTGGCTACAACCAGAGGACTGCACCCCAGCACAGGGAAAGTTGCCCAGTAATTGGCCTCCGTTTAGAGGGGACCCAATAAGTAGGTAGGGACAGATTTGGGGTCTCAGTGTCTTTGTTTGTGTCCTGCCTTTACAGTAACACACTTCACTTATTATTTTCTGTATACTTTTTATTAACTATTTTGAAAATTAGATGTTATAACAGGATATGATGTCACTAAGCAGTGGGTGTATATATACTTGCACTTGCACACTTGTTGTATGCTTGAAAATGGCAAATTTTTCAAAAAATTCATAATTTTTTCTTTTTTTTTGTAAATAAACGCAAAACATATCAGCCACAATTTACCACTAAAATGAAGTACAACATGTGAGGAAAAAACACTCTCAGAATCGCTTTGATAAGGAACAGTGTTCAAAAGTTATAACCATATAAAGCAACACATTTCAGAATACAAAAAATGGGGCTGAGCCTTAAGCTATAAACTGGCTGCGTCCTTAAGGAGTTAACCGGTTAAGGACCGGGCCCTTTCCTGTTTTTTCATGTCCATTTTTCACTCCCCACATTCAAAAATCTATAACTTTTTTATTTTTACACGTAAAGAGCTGTGTGATGGCTTGTTTTCTGCGTAACAAATTGCACTCTATAGTGATGGTATTATCGGGCATTTTCGGACGCGTCAATACCTGATGTGTTTATGATTTTTACTGTTTATTTATATTTATGTCAGTTCTAGGGAAAGGGGGGTGATTTGAAATTTTAGGTTTTTTTATTATAATTTTTTTTTTTTATTTTAAACCAGAAAACTCAGAACCATAGAGCAAAACTATTTCAAGGACACATGCGTCATATAAACAATATAAAGACATTTTTCCCAACATGAAATCTCACCCTCCACCCCAACCCTCCCCTAGGTCTAAACTTTTCTCCTATGGGATACCCATAGCTGTGCCAGTCTTTTGGGCAAACTATTTGCTATGTGAAACTATGTGAAAGCAGTATTGGAAAAGAACCAGGCAGGGTCCTTCACAAACAAAATACTGGATGAAAGCTTGTTCCAAAGTCTGGACATCACCCCGGGCCTAAGGTCCACCTTCCAACAAGACAATGAGATTAAGCACACATGTAAAATACACACAAAAGAAAGAAAAGCTAGTGGTTTAAGCACACATGTAAAATACACACAAAAGAAAGAAAAGCTAGTGGTAGGGGCCTATAAACCACCAGCACAGTATATACCACCAAATGTTTGAACGAGAAATAGAAAATGACCAAAATGGTTTCTAATGAGTATCACAAATCTAATCTTTATTAATCATGATGGAATAACAAATAAATACATACAGTAATATGTGGACCAAGAGAAAAGGGATAAAAAAGGACTTGTACAGAAGTAATAGCCAAGAAAACAGAGTCTTAGAGGTAGGTTGTACAATCCATAGTAAGATGAGGCATAAGGTAGTAAGTATACCAAACCACAGAATAAGAGGTACAAGCCACGGACCCCGACACGTGTTTCGCCAGTAGGCTTTATCAAGGGGAGTGCTGTGTGTTTGGAATGTTCAATATTTTTGACTATAATCCAATCTACATCCATGTGTATTGGACCCCACTATTGTACATCTCTTGTATTCCCGGATATTTTCCCCCCCCATCAGCCCGGATTTTTTACACTTGTGGTGCTCAAGGTTTGAACTTGGCCCTTCTATCTCTATCACACTTAATCTTTGTTTAATTATCCTAAGTTTTGAGAGTTACATATGTGTTTCCACTGTCAGTATAATATTCATCACTCTAAATTCTATGCTATTGCGAAGGTATCTTGACATGATCTAAGTTAGGCCTTGATCGGTTTGATCAGGTTAGCACGTCGGGAATATTATTTTATGTAAATTTTTACAGTATTTTAAGTTGTCATTTGCGGCCTGTGCAGATCATTGGGTTTAGGCAATATGAACTTTGCGTTCTCTCGCATACTTATTATATGGTTTTATTCTTGTCTTACGATTTTCCTCGCCACCAGTATAATTATATACGACATTGTTAGGGCTTATTAT
Source organism: Engystomops pustulosus (assembly GCA_019512145.1). NCBI lineage: Eukaryota > Metazoa > Chordata > Amphibia > Anura > Leptodactylidae > Engystomops > Engystomops pustulosus. Next base: position 106,639,976 of record CM033641.1, on the reverse strand, counting down.
TATGTGGTTTTGCACTACTCCACTCCCCACAATGCCACTCTCTCTGTATGCATTAATCAACCGATCACGCTCCAATCACAGAGGGTCTTACAGTTGTGAGGAGATAGCATATATTTCGTTTGCGAAATTGCGGTGTCCTGCGATGTGTTTGTGGGCTTCGTGCCGGCTTGTGGCGGGGGTTGGCCCTTTGCGAGATTTCGCTGCTCCCACGGCCCCATTGGGCGCATTGCGACTGCTTGATGTCGCAGAGTCCTTACTAGAGTCCCAGCACATCTGCGCCAGTACTAGCCCAGACCTCCCCCGCAATGTCTTGAACATGGTGAGGTCTCAGAGGTCTTATTATCCGGCGCGTACTATGGCCCACGGTACTTAAATATTGAACATTCCAACACACAAGCACTCCCTTGAAACGCTACTGGCAAACAAGTGTCGGGGTGAGGTCGTGTTACCTTTTATCTGTGGTATTGATATACATCACTACCTCATCTAGGTGTATATAGTAGATTGGCGTATGTGACACAATATAACCTTTCCTTTGTTTCAGTTTACTTGGGTCCACTTCCTCTTTTGAAGCTCTGATGCCTAAAGCATGTTCACGAATTCTGTGTCATGTAGATGAGACCGCAGGGGCACGTGGCGAAATAGATAACACCAGAAGTGGTGCACGTAATGGCATGCGTAATCTCGTAGTGTCGTTGCCTGCTGGAGTTGAAAAAAGATGTGGCAGTTTCAACATTCACACAGGCAACACAATTCCCACATGGACGGCCTCCCCATTTGGGACCACGTGATCCGAATATGTTATGAGGGGTTTGGCCCTTATGTGTACTGCGGACCAAGTAATCCCTCAAATTCTTGGAGCGACGGTAAGTAATCGAGGGATTTTTCTGTGTGTACTGGCTAAGTGTTTGATCCATACGTAGGACCTGCCAGTACTTGGATAGACTGTCCCTAATGTTTGCCCATTGGGAGTTGTATGTGGTGACAAACCTCACCTGGTTATTCGTTTCTTTGTCCTTGGTTTTGGGTATGAGTAGGTCCTTCCGTCTGGTTCGCTTTGCTCTCTTGTAGCCGTTTTTGATGGCCCGATCATAATAAACTCATTCTTGAAATCTTTGTTGGAGATCTCTCGATTGGATTTTAAAGTCTGCATCGTTGGAACACAATCTTCGTATACGTAGGAATTGGCCGATTGGGATGCTCTCAATCAATTTCTGAGGATGGGAAGAATTGGCATGTAGTAGGGTATTACTGGACGTTTCTTTCCGAAACATGGTGGTAAGCACATTGCCCAGATCATCTACATCATAGAGGATGTCTAAAAATTCAATTTTGTGGCGTGCGGCTTTGTATGTCAATTTGATGTTCTTGTCGTTTTGGATAACATCTGAATAAATTCCTGGAGTTCGTTTAACTCCCCCCGCCAGATCATAATGATGTCATCTATATAACGTGCGTATAAGCATACGTTGTCAGCAAATCTGGAAGGGTTGGTGGTAAAGATCTCCCTCTCCCACAGTCCCAGGACAGATTAGCATATGAGGGGGCACAAGCCGCCCCCATAGCTGTCCCCTGGAGCTGCAGGTAGAGGAGGTCTTTAAACAGGAAAAAATTATGCATAAGAGCGAACTCTAAAAGCTGTAGGAGTAGAGTTGCAAAACTGGGGTCAATATTGGATGTTTCCAGAAAGAATGTTGTGGCCGATATGCCATCCACGTGACGTATTGAGGTGTATAGTGACTCAACGTCATACGTCACAATCAACATCTCAGGATCCAAATATAGGTCTTCAAATTTCATCAGGACATCATTTGTATCTTTTAAATAGGAGGGCAATGTCTGAACTAATGGACGTAGGTAATGGTCAACCCGATTGGGCGTCCGGGTGGATTGTTCAAGCGCTTGTGCACCTTAGGGAGTAGATAAAAAGAAGACACTTTAGGGAATTTTGGTACAAGAGTATCAATATCTTTCCCTAGTAGGACATTGTTGTCTACTGCCTCTTTCAAAATTGCAGTCAACTCCTCTTTAAATTTCAATAGAGGGTTAAATGTCAACCGCTTGTAACACATAGTATCTTTTAGTTGTCGAAATGCCTCCTTTTCATACTCTTGAACTGGCCATATAACTACGTTCCCACCTTTATCTGATGTTTTAATAACTACATCAGACAACTTACTTAGTTCTTGAATGGCTCTTCGTTGGACTGTCGTGCAGTTGTTGTTGTTGCCACTCCTAGGTAACTCCAGTAGGCAACGACACTACGAGATTATGCATGCCATTACGTGCACCACTTCTGGTGTTATCTATTTCGCCACGTGCCCCTGCGGTCTCATCTACATTGGCCTAACCACCAGAGAACTCTGACGCAGAATTCGTGAACATGCTCTAGGCATCAGAGCTTCAAAAGAGGAAGTGGACCCAAGTAAACTGAAAACTATCCCTCGACATTTCAAAGAACATCATGATTGTGATGAATCCAACTTAAGGTAAGTAGATTACTGGCACAGAGATAATCCAGTGGATTCATTTGGACACTGTGACCCCACCCAAGGATTATTAATGAGAACCTCAGTTTTGCCCCTTTCCCTATTAAACCCACAGGACGTTGCCCTCATTATAGCTCCATTCCCATGCTCTGGGGTCCTACTGATGTATTTTTAGCTACATTTTTTTACTTTTTTATTTTTTCTTTTGTTCTTTATATTACTGGTATCACTTTTGTTGGTCCTTTTATCTTCTGGTTACTGTTGGTATTGTTTTATGAGTAGGTATCTTTTATGTCTTTTTTTCTTTCTCTTACAGATGTCTTGGACTTCTGCTTCTTTACCAATCCATGTGTATTGGCCCCCACTATTGCATTCTTTATTCCAGCAATATTTCCCCCCCCCCACCCCTTTTACACTTGTGTGCTCACGTTTTGCACGGGTTCACGTTTTGCCACTTTTGCACTTTATTATACTTACCTTTGTATATTCTCTCAAGTACATATTTTTCCCTCTATATATTATATATTCATCACTCTATATCATGCATGACTATTGATTTGAATGATACTAATTAGGGACATGACGCTTGATATGGTTCTGCACATTCTCTTATATGTATGTAATTTTTACATGTATTTTCACTTGTTCATTGCCTGTCGATCATTGGGTTGTGCAATACTAACTTGCGTTTTCTCGCAATACTTATATTAGGTTTTTATTCTTTCTACATTTTCCTATGCACCATGTATAATATATATGACATTATTTTAGGGCTTTTGTGCAATATAAATGAATTGGTTTACACTACTCCCCACATGCCCCTCTCCTCTGTATGCATTATCAACCGTCCATCGCTCCACTCACAGGTCTTACGGTTCTGCGCATGCGCGAATGCTGTCCTGCGCTGGGTTCTCTGTGCCGGCTTGTTGCGGGTGCCCTCGTGATGTTTCGCTGCTCCCGCACATGCGCATTGCACTGCTTGATCGCGGCCGAGCCCAGCACACCTCGCCTGACGCCCGCCTCCCTGCAATGTCTCTGACATGGTATTGGTCATCAGTTAGGTCTTAATTATCCGGCGCAGCTACTATTGGCCCACGGTACCTTAAATATTGAACATTCCAAACACACAGCACTCCCCTTGATAAAGCCTACCGGCAAAACACGTGTCGGGGTCCGTGGCTTGTACCTTTTATTCTGTGGCATGGTATACTTACTACCTCATCTAGGTTATAGATTTGGCTATGTGAACATATAACCTTCCTTTTTATGTTTGTCTCTTCCTTATGCCTCATCTTACTATGGATTGTACAACCTACCTCTAAGACTCTGTTTTCTTGGCTATTACTTCTGTACAAGTCATTTTTTATCCCTTTTCTCTTGGTCCACATATTACTGTATGTATTTATTTGTTATTCCATCATGGTTAATAAAGATTATATTTGTGATACACATTAGAAACCATTTTGGTCATTTTCTATTTCTTGTTCAAACATTTGGTGGTATACACATGTAAAATAGCAAAGCAGTGGCTTCAGAACAACTCTGTGACTAACCTAACCTAAACCCAATTGAGCATCTCTAAAGATACTTGAAAATGGCTGTACACCCTATCACTGTTGGTCTTCCAATTTAACCTGTCATCGATGTGCACCCCCCAGGTACTTGTGGGTGCTGACTCGGGCCAATAGCATGCCCCTTGATCACTATTGGATCAGTGGTAATTTTTTTCCTCCTTATATCGATCACTATCTCTTTAGTCTTGTCGACTTTGATGACATGGTTTTTCCTTTTACTCCATCCTACAAAATAACTGACGATTGTTCTGTATTTCCTGTCATCGCCCTCATGGATACAGCCTACAATTACAAAGTCACCCAAAAATTTCTATAGGTGGCAGGAGTCCGAGTTGTATCTAAAGTATGATGTGTATAGGTTAAAAAGAAACAGCGAGACCACAGTACCTTGTGGTGCCCCCCTGTTGCTCATTGCTGTGTTGGAGCGCACATTCCCATATCTGCACATGCTGTGGTCTGTTCTTCAGGTAGTCAACAGTCAGATTAGGGTGGAATCCATTTGTAGGGCCCTCATTTTTGGTCTCATACAGGCTGGTCCTATTGTATTGAAGGCACTCGAGAATACTCGTGCTTATGTGTCTGATGGCAAGTCCTTCATGCACCAACTGCCACATTAGCATACAATGACATATAGGACAAACAATTAACAATTACGTTTTGTGTAAAATCTCTACAAAATGCTGACAGCAGATTATAATGGAAGACCCCCTTTATCATGTGACTGCCTATTTTCAGATAGGCATATCAGATGGAGGAAAAGAAAAGCCACATTCACAAAAAATTCTGCAACAAATGAGTAAATGGATAGTACTCTGATGGTAAAGAGAAGAGCAATTAAATTAACTGTTCTTTTATAAAACCTTCTTCATGATTTTGAAAGCTTCTTACATGAGATATATGGTTTCATAGTTTTGTTCTAATTTGAATTTTAATATAACTAATTAACTTATTAAATCCACTTTGGATAGTTTGGAAATTCAGGCCAAAGAACAGCAAGTGAAATCTGAGAATAAACATGGACCCTGTATTTCAAAACTCACATATTTACTCAGTGAGAACTGCCTATTTGATTTATAGAAAAACCTGAGCCAGTTAGATAAAGATTTCAACTATTATTTTCATTTCCCACTCTTTCTTTTGTCTTTGTGGGGACAAATACATTTAAATTCAGCAGACAGCCATGGCATATATATTTCTGTAACCTAAAGCAACTACAAAGACCGCACATCTGATAAATGTAATCAACTCAAAACCAAAGAGATACGGAAATGCCTCAATAATGAGGCACCAATCTATTACAAAAATACAAATATAACTTTTGTAAAATTTAATTGCACAGACAAAAAAAAAACATTTTAAAACACATTCAATCATAAATTCATGTGAAAAATAGAGAAAAATACAAACCAAATCTGAACTACACTTATCCTGTAGGCTGGTCTAGCCCAAACCTATCACACAGTTAATGAGTACATACAGAAGTAAAATTATATGGATCCAAAATGTATCAGTAGTTCAGGTAATGATAGTGAAAAACAACCAGATGTCACAGTAAGGCTATATTCACACTGTTGTATGGGGGAAGTATATACAGCCAATTCATATACGCAGTATATACGTCCCCCATAGATGGCATTGGGCGCACGGTGCCTTATGGGAGCGGTACGGTGCCGCACACATGCGGCAACGTACTGTTCCGTTGCCAGGAGAAAGATAGGACATGTCCTATCTTTCCCTGTATTACGGCTCTCCATATATCACTATAGAGAGGGGCAGGGGTGAGCAGTGCTCACCCCCTCCTCCTCTCGCCAGTGCTGACGCGTGCTTGCCGTAATATGGTACGGCGTGCACACGTTAGTGTGAATATAGCCTAACTCTGAGGCAGGGACGAATTAAGACTGCCATTGACCCTGGGCTGTATGAATATTATAGCGCCTATAAATATGAAATTCGCTTCCTACATATGGTACTAGAAATAACATCTTGGGGGATGTAGGATGTGTCCCTTCTACTGCTTTTAGTCTGTGGTTTCAGGACCTTTGGAGCTCCTTCATAGATCCTGAAATGGCTTTTGTGTGCATGTGTATTGAGAGCAGGAACAGATGTACGAGGAGTTCATCGGTGCTAGTCCTTCTTAGTATAAAACTTGGATGGTGGTTTGGGTCGCCATGGACCCACTAGAAGTCTTGGGCCCTGTGCTACTGTCCATACCGCCTATATTATAATCAGTGGCGTAACTAGGAAAGACAGGGCCCCCTAGCAGGCTACTGTAGCTACGCCCCTGAGTATAATCCACAACTGCACTGAGGATCAAACATCACTATATGCGAATGAATAATTTTTTTATTGATTCGCATAAAAGTGATGTTTAATCCTCAGTGTTACTGTGACATAACACAACTATTTAATTTTTCTACAATTTCTGTAATGATCTATATAGGTATTTGTTACACAATAATGAAACACAAATGTATCACATGTATGATCTGCGATATATTGTAGTTCAGTTTTATAAGTTTCCAGATATCCAGATTTTTCATATTACCAGGGATATATAAATGGAACAACACCCTACTGAGAACAAGAAGGAACAAGAGTCCCGAAAAGCGTCCAACTTTTATATCTATTGAGTCTATACTCACAATCTGCGGTTCCATGCCAACTATATAAGACTATATTTTAAAGTTGTATACAGATTTGATTACCTTTTGAACAATACAGAAAGACAAGTTTCTTTTTCTACCCATATTGAGGAGTTCGAACTACAGTGGCTAGCGGACCAACAAATATCATCAATTGTTTTCTAATTAATTTCAATTCAATTGTCCAATTGGTCATTTCATTGGATCAAGGTGGGTTTCCGTATTTATGCCTCCAACAGGTTGTTACCTGTATTTATAGGCATTTAATGCCATTTGTCATACATTGGACCTTTTTATGGATCAATCATATGGCACTCTTTTGACAAAAACTGCATGAAAAGGTTCCCTATAAATACTTTTGATTAATCAAATCTTCTGTATATACTGACGTGTAAACACAGTTTATAATTGAAGATGTATGTATTTTTTAGTTAAAAGAAATGTATAACCAATTTTTTTATTCATTTAAAGCAAATAGTGAAATATATAATTTAGTTTTTTAATTTTGTAGAATTTTTTTTTCTATTTTCTGTTCAGAAATTCAGCATTTAGTGATGTGTTTTACAGCAGACTCAAATACATAGACAACAACGGACTGGAACCATCTATGATCTATGAGGATTTTCTAATATGTTCTATCTGGGGAGATAGAGCAGATAACCTGTGACATTATCTATTCACTATTGGAAGCAATTGCGATATTATCTTCTTTAATCAAATATGTCTTGTCTTTAATGTTTATGATGTGGCCCATACAGAATAAGCAGGTGGCAGTCTAATATTATTCAAGAAAAAACAAAAATACAAGTTGCAATTACAGCTCACCAACCCATGATCTCCAAGTAGGAGACTGCTTGTTGAAGGTGCACAGAAGAGGGAGCCAGGTTAGTTCCTGAGTGGCAAATCCAAAGAAAAAAGGAATTTCTCCAGCACTCAAAAATGAATAGAATCCAATAAAGTTTAACGCTGTATTAAAAATACATGACAAACACTACACAAAACTTAAGTTCTTAGTCATGGTCTGAGCATGACTTGTGTAGTTCGAAACATGTTGGTATTTTTACATGCATCCCATGTGTGTCATGTATTTTTAATGAAGCATTAAAGTTTATTGGATTTTATTCATTTTTGAGTACTGGAGAAATTCCTTTTTCTTTAGTCTATTATTATGTCTAATAGAGTAATTACGTATTTTAATTATTAAGGCAGAAATAGACATGCTTATGTATATATAAAATAAGTTAAACATTTTTCTGGTGACACATTCTTTTTAAGCATACTGAAATATACAGAGTTAATAGTTCGACTTCCTTACATCGTAGTATGTATAATCAATATCAATGGAAAAAATCACAGGATGAAAATACTAAATCGCAGTGTTCAAATTAAACTCGACATTCAATCCGCCAGGTTGTATGGACTTGAGCCTATGAATCCATTCGGTTTCCCATTTTTTTAAAACTTTTTGTCTATCCCCTCCACGCCTAAGACAAAAAGTTTAAAAAAACCGGGAAACCGAATGGATTCATAGGCTCAAGTCCATACAACCTGGTGGATTGAATGTCGAGTTTAATTTGAACACTGCGATTTAGTATTTTCATCCTGTGATTTTTTCCATTGATATTGATTATGCATACTACGATGTAAGGAAGTCGAACTATTTACTCTGTATATTTTGTTATTAATTTTATTCTCTTTATATTCACAGATCACAGCCAGTGTTTGTCAACAAACCCACAGCGCATGTCAATAACATTGCTAAGCAACCCAGTTAGAGCAGGATGCCTTCTCCACAAATCATAAAAAATTAAAAATAACAAGTCTAGAGTATGTCTAAGTGCACCACTTAACTGATTCTAGGCATACCTCAGCCATGGTAGGAACAGCAACCCGAGTGGACTCACTGTGACGATGTGATCACGTTGCTAGCTGTGTCCAGCGTCACCGCGGTCTACCACGTCATGCAGCATCATCACTGTCTCGGAGTTGCCTCAACTCTCGCAAGATTTTGCCCCAGCATAGCGGCAGCCATCTCAGGTGTGGGCATGCGTACATGTTGCCCATAGGAGGATGAATGTGGAAAAAAGGTTGTCAAAACTGGGAGGGTTATGCAGCAATCAGAAAAACCTCATGGTTGGAGGCAGGATAATCAGTCACGGTGAACTTCTGCATACATCGTTGTGTCCATTAGGAACATCCATGGCTCCGTTGCCCTTCTTAATCATATTCTTCCAGTATATATATATAAAAACAAAGTGACAATCTTGTGGGTCGTGAACGGTGAATGTAAAAGAGAAAAATAGGCGTGGGCCATATTCCAAGGGAAAAGGTTGTGGTAAGCGCTTAGGGTTGACTGTCATAAGCGCTATGTATAATGTGATCTGTGAATATAAAGAGAATAAAATTAATAGCAAAATATACAGAGTAAATAGTTCGACTTCCTTACATCGTAGTATGCATAATCAATATCAATGGAAAAAATCACAGGATGAAAATACTAAATCGCAGTGTTCAAATTAAACTCGACATTCAATCCACCAGGTTGTATGGACTTGAGCCTATGAATCCATTCGGTTTCCCGGTTTTTTTAAACTTTTTGTCTTAGGCGTGGAGGGGATAGACAAAAAGTTTTAAAAAAATGGGAAACCGAATGGATTCATAGGCTCAAGTCCATACAACCTGGCGGATTGAATGTCGAGTTTAATTTGAACACTGCGATTTAGTATTTTCATCCTGTGATTTTTTCCATTGATATTGATTATGCATACTACGATGTAAGGAAGTCGAACTATTTACTCTGTATATTTTGCTATTAATTTTATTCTCTTTATATTCACAGATCACATTATACATAGCGCTTATGACAGTCAACCCTAAGCGCTTACCACAACCTTTTCCCTTGGAATATGGCCCACGCCTATTTTTCTCTTTTACATTCACCGTTCACGACCCACAAGATTGTCACTTTGTTTTTATATATATATACTGGAAGAATATGATTAAGAAGGGCAACGGAGCCATGGATGTTCCTAATGGACACAACGATGTATGCAGAAGTTCACCGTGACTGATTATCCTGCCTCCAACCATGAGGTTTTTCTGATTGCTGCATAACCCTCCCAGTTTTGCCAACCTTTTTTCCACATTCATCCTCCTATGGGCAACATGTTCGCATGCCCACACCTGAGATGGCTGCCGCTATGCTGGGGCAAAATCTCGCGTGAGTTGAGGCAACTCCAAGACAGTGACGATGCTGCATGACGTGGTAGACCGCGGCGACACTGGGCACAGCTAGCAACGTGATCACATCGTCCCAGTGAGTCCACTCGGATTGCTGTTCCCACCATGGCTGAGGTATGCCTAGAATCAGTTAAGTGGTGCACTTAGACGTACTCTAGACTTGTTATTTTTTATTTTTTATGATTTGTGGAGAAGGCGTCCTGCTCTAACTGGGTTGCTTAGCAATGTTATTGACATGCGCTGTGGGTTTGTTGACAAACACTGGCGTGATGGCGCGCCGGGTTGATTGTCGGGTACTATGACACTTTTTTATATCAACACTTTTTTGTATCAACACAGCACTTGATGTATTAACATAGATATGAAGATTGTTGACATTATGTGACTATATTGTTATATATGTTTTAAATCGCACATGATTTTTTCCACTGATTCTCCCAATTGATGATGTCACATCCTGCGGGAGATATAAACCCGCCTTGTATGTTCACACACTATACTTGAAAATGGCTACATTGAGATAGCTGAAACGTTGTACTTTTCTCACTGGTGAAATAAAACACTAGTTTTCACGGAGTGCTGCTTCCCTGTCTTGGATTTTGGATTGTTTTATTGACAGTAAGAATTGAGGGGCCCTGTAAACACTTCCTCTCTCAGCCTGCAGTGTCAGGCAACCGAGAATGTGTTGTGGAAAGCAGGAGTCGTGTCTGGTCAACTCTGTGCTGAAGTAATGGTCTGGGTGCCCACAGAGAGGACTTTGAGTGCCAAAGGTTCACCACCACTGATATATACTGTTTCAAATATCAGCCCAAGCACTAGAGATAATGGAAACAATGGCATTTAGCTTGGTTCATAAATTCATAGCTAAACCAATTCCTATTTTTGCTCATGACCAACCAAAAAATATCACCATACTGTTACCAAAAAATGATACCACCATACCAATAGCAAATAATACCACAATACTGTTACCAATTAAATCTACCAGGAGACCAATACTCCAAACAATAACGCTACAATATCCAAGTGATACCTCCAAACTGTGATCCACAGTATTACCACAGCATAAAGTAAATATAACTTTACTCATGATGAACAAAAGACTTATAATGAACAAAAGACTAGTATCTACTACTCGGTAGTAGTAGATACCGGTCCTGCACGGAGACTGCACTGTAATCCAATGACTAGCAGATGACGTCCTTAATGTTGCCTCTTTTTTTTCTTAGCTCTTCCAGACAACTTCGCATGAAAGCCAGCACCAATGCGCCAAAATCCGATCATGTGTGACGCAATCCCCTTCTAAATACCTGTCCCAAATCCCGAAAAGTCTGACGGAAATGTGATCCGCGGACCTTTAGTAAATAAGCCCCAATATCTCCCGAGTACACTGATACTCCATATGTGGTGGTAACCTGCTGTATGGACGCACTGCCGGACATAGATTGGAGGCGCCATCCAGAGCAAATTTGCATTCTCAAATTGTACAGGCTATAATTTTTTTTCTGTTTTTTATGTGGACTAGCGCTTAATCACTAGTACAGCGCGAAACGGACCGTCGCCCGTGGTTAGTCTCCCGCAGTCTCGTTCCCTACCGCAACGATGTACCGTATATACTCGAGTATAAGCTGACCCGAGTATAAGCCGAGACCCCTAATTTTACCACTGAAAACTGGGAAAGCCTATTGACTCGAGTATAAGCCGAGGGTGTAGTATACAGCCAGCCCCCACGCCGGGTTGATTGTCGGGTACTATGACACTTTTTTATATCAACACTTTTTTGTATCAACACAGCACTTGATGTATTAACATAGATATGAAGATTGTTGACATTATGTGACTATATTGTTATATATGTTTTAAATCGCACATGATTTTTTCCACTGATTCTCCCAATTGATGATGTCACATCTTGCGGGGGATATAAACCCGCCTTGTATGTTCACACACTATACTTGAAAATGGCTACATTGAGATAGCTGAAACGTTGTACTTTTCTCACTGGTGAAATAAAACACTAGTTTTCACGGAGTGCTGCTTCCCTGTCTTGGATTTTGGATTGTTTTATTGACAGTAAGAATTGAGGGGCCCTGTAAACACTTCCTCTCTCAGCCTGCAGTGTCAGGCAACCGAGAATGTGTTGTGAAGAGCAGGAGTCGTGTCTGGTCAACTCTGTGCTGAAGTAATGGTCTGGGTGCCCACAGAGAGGACTTTGAGTGCCAAAGGTTCACCACCACTGATATATACTGTTTCAAATATCAGCCCAAGCACTAGAGATAATGGAAACAATGGCATTTAGCTTGGTTCATAAATTCATAGCTAAACCAATTCCCATTTTTGCTCATGACCAACCAAAAAATATCACCATACTGTTACCAAATAATGATACCACCATACCGATAGCAAATAATACCACAATACTGTTACCAATTAAATCTACCAGGAGACCAATACTCCAAACAATAACGCTACAATATCCAAGTGATACCTCCAAACTGTGATCCACAGTATTACCACGGCATAAAGTAAATATAACTTTACTCATGATGAACAAAAGACTTATAATGAACAAAAGACTAGTATCTACTACTCGGTAGTAGTAGATACCGGTCCTGCACGGAGACTGCACTGTAATCCAGATGACGTCCTTCATGTTGCCTCTTTTTTTTCTTAGCTCTTCCAGACAACTTCGCATGAAAGCCAGCACCAATGCGCCAAAATCCGATCATGTGTGACGCAATCCCCTTCTAAATACCTGTCCCAGCGACGCAAATCCCAAAAAGTCTGACGGAAATGTGGTCCGTGGACCTTTAGTAAATAAGCCCCAATATCTCCCGAGTACACTGATACTTTATATGTGGTGGTAACCTGCTGTATGGACGCACGGCCGGACATAGAATGGAGGCGCCATCCAGAGCAAATTTGCATTGTCAAATTGTACAGGCTATAATTTTTTTTCTTTTTTTTTTATGTGGACCTATAGGGTCTTAATTTTTTACCATGCCATAAAAATAGCATATTATTTTTATTCTATGGGTCGCCAGATTTTGTTGTTAAGGTTAATTTTAGCATCACTGTCTTTTGAACTTTCATATTTTTCGGCTGACAAATCTGGTTAAGAGCTTATTTTTTATGAGAAGTGTTGTTCTTCTTTGATCTTATTTTGGAAGGTGTAAAATTTTTTAAATCACTTTTTAGAACATTTTTTAAAGGGTATTAATTAAAAATTATCTTTTTTTCCAAGCGTTTTTTGGAGTTGTTTTTTTACGAAGTTTTCTGTGCGGGTCCAAAAGTAATTCTGTTTTATTATGCGGATTGTCACGGACGCAGTGATACCAAATGTGTAGGGGGTTTGAGTATTTTATTCAATTTTACAGAATAAAAACTAATTTGGAGAAAATCTCGTTCACCGTCTTTTCAAAAGCATCTCTTTTTCATTTTTTGGCTGACAAATCTGGTTCAGGGCTTATTTTTTGTAAGGGGAATAGTTCTTTTTAGTGGACTTATTTTATAGTGCGTAACTTTTTTAATCACTTTTTAGATAATTTTTTAAAGGTATTTATTAAAAATTATCTTTTTTTTTTCCTGTCATTTACCAAGCGGGTCCAGTAAAGATTCTGTGTTATTATACAGATTGTTACAGATGCAGCAATAACAAATATGTGGGTTTTTTGGTGTGTATTTGTGTTCTGTATACTTTATTTAGTGTTTGTAAGGAAAAGTGACATTTTAGGGGCTTATATTTTTATTTATTTTTTATTTATTTTAATGTTTAAACTTTACTTTTTTTACTCATACAAACTTGAACTCTAACCAGCGATGCTCTGATCGCTGGTTCAAGTCCAATATACTGCTCTACAATACTAATTTATTGTAGAGCAGTGTAAACGGTCTGGCAAGCAGACGTATGCACAGACAGACAGATCCGGAAGGGGTCTGACTGCAGAAGAGATCAGGCAGCCCTGGGGCACTCGGCAGACCTCGGGGCTGCCCAGAAGTGGATTTGATCCCCTGGTAAGCGCCACCCGGGATCTGATCCACATGGGGAAGACCCTTGCACATCTGTAATATACAGCTGACAGCCGCTGCTTCTTGTGCCGGCTCCGTTCATGATCCGGTGTCAGAAGCGGGTCGTTATAGAATGTTCCCGTGCAGTACAGTAACATCAGAGTAAAGAGACATAGAATGACACTCACCCTTTTAGGTGATTAAATCAATCTTTATTTCAGCTTGCAACGAACATGGCTAAGGGATGGAGAGTGATGCAGAGGTGCTGTACAGACAAATGGCTACAATCCATCTGTCTATGAACAATCGTCCCTGCCAGGACCTTATGATAGTGTTTAATGAATATAAGATGAAGGTTTAATTAATAGATGTATATTGGTCAATTGCCTGTCCCCCACACTTTCACACACATTACAAAAACATGAGGTAAAGTGGCCAACCCCTTTAATTTCATAACTCACATAATTAAAAAAAATCATTGTTTTATTAATAATCCATGAAAACATTGTTACTTGAAAACAGATAGTTGTATTCCTGGTACATGCCATTCAGTAATTATTATTCATATGAAAGAATGAAACATAACTGAAAAACATCAGATTCATATTGTGCTTTTTTATTATTTAACCTTTGTACACATTTGGAGTTCATGATGAGCATAGATTCAGGAGTTGTCATAATCTAGGATCACTTTACTTAACCTTTTGTTCGTGGTTTCATAGAGTAATTACCAAAGACTGATGTAGTTCATATGTGGACATCTACCTGTTATACAAGGACTTTCAAAGAGACGGGTGCCAGCAATGAATTTACAATTGATTACATGTAGTGTTTTTGCCATCCCGTTACTTCAATCACAGGGTAAATATTAATTATTTATAAAGGCAGTGTGGTTAATCATTTGTAACTGGTTCCAAAAACCATATAAATTCATCAAATTCTCTCATCCTCTCCAGGCTCCTATGAGGTCCTCCCCAAACATCTGCAGCCATGAAGTTGGTCACTCTGATTTGCTTGCTCCTCTGCTCCATAACAATTGAATCAAGGAATTTGCAAAAGAGGGATGAGGGTAAAAAAAACTGCTTTGTAATAATGTAACCCAATGTAGATAAAAGACCAGAAATTTCATCCTTGTTTTCTTTGCTCAGTGCATATCTATTCTCCTCTACAAACTCTGTTACAGTCTGTACTGCTCTGTTAAATTAGATACTCTCTCTCTCTCTCTCTCTCTCTCTCTCTCTCTCTCTCTATATATATATATATATGTATAGTTGCTGATGTAGAGAATATTTAATTTGTTATAGTACCTTTATTTGTTATTAGTTGTTATTATTAGTTATTATTTGTTAAAGTGCCTTTCTTATAGTTTGTCATTGCCCCAGCTTGTGGCAATGTAACTAAAACAGCTTTACACTGTCAGCAGAACCTTGTAAAATATCCAGCCCAAAAATAAGCATCCCTAACCTTTGTCTTTATTGGTTGCATGTGTGAGGATTTTCCATGAAATTGCCTTTTTGTGTACTAATATATGCTCCAAGATTGTATACTTTATCAAGTGCAAATTTCTAAAGGATCAGGGGTGGTTGTACAACACTGTTAACAGTAGCATCAAGGACCTGTGCTTGGGCTCCCTATAGCTTCCATTATGGTTTGTGTATGTTGATGTTGCATATTTGTTGAATAGATTTCTAACACTGGTCCAGTTACCATGTCCATTATTTTCGTGCTAATGAACGATGAATAGTTGAATAACCAGAACAAGAGCACATCTTTCCATTATACCTTATCTCTGTATTATCTGTACACCTGGTTTTGGCTGAGATGCAAACTGCCAATGAGAGTTTGATTTATTTCAATCAATCAATCAATCAATCCACATGCTGTAGACACAACCATATCCAAATGAATTTAACAAACTTTTATTTGCAGACATTCCTACAACAAATCTGCCTTTTATGGAAAATACTTGCCATTTGTAAAAGATGATTAGCTGGTTACCTTTCTTTAGGTATTATGGAAATTTAGAGAAATTTAATTTATTCCTTCCTTTTTCTTTAGATCATCATCCCCGGCTCATTGGTGAAATACATACTGCAATAGGCAGTGACAACTTTAACCATATGTAAGTGTTCTTGATCTTTTCCTCTCCTTTAGTAGAAAGGAAAAGAAGTGTGTTTTGCTGTTAGTGCCAAACTAGTTAATGGGGACATGTCAAGGTGATTTGGGACACTAAACCAACCATAGGTCCCTATGGACTGGTGGTTTAGGTTTCCAAATTGCCCTTTACTTTTTCTCTCTTTGCCGGGGTCTAGTGTCTCTAAATCACCAAATCACCCAAAACACCCTGCCAAGTCCTCTTTAAGCATTCCATATATATATATTATACTCCAGATGGGTTGGATAATATCACATTTTCAGATTAGTATATATTTTCTGGATATCATACTGTAGATATAAAGAGTAGGGACAATTCAATGAATAATAATGATTGCAAAATCAAAATTTTACAGAATACTGGCTATGCTCGCTCAGGACCTCCAGCATTGTAAAGTTGAAGACCATGTGAAAGTAATGTTGGAACTAGCCAAGTTTGCGCAAGGTTGTGTAGATGATGAAAGTAACGAAGAATGCAAGAAACCAATGGTATGTGCCTTTGCTACTAATAACGTAGCAAAGCTTTTACACTGACAGCACCACCTTGTTGATTATCATGATATTTGGACCCACCTTAGATTTTAATACATTGTATTAAATTGAAGCTGAAAATCCATTGATTTTATCTATGAATAATCTTTCACATCCCAGGGTCTAGGAAATATTCCTGATGTGGCAAAGCGTTTTTATTACAATGATTCCTTTGAACTCTTTATGTTATCTTTAAGGATTAAATAATCTCCTATTATAAATATATGATTGCATATATGATTAATTTGTCTTTTGTGGTTTTGCAGATAAATGTTTACTATGATAAAGTTTGTGCAATTCCAAAACTAGATGAAGCTTATCCTTGGACTAAGGATTGTTGTGTAAAGGCAGAGCCGGAAAGAGCGCAGTGCTTCCATGAGCACAGAGATATTCCAGTAGAGCCATATAAGATACCAGATGCTGAGGCTGCCTGCAAACTGCATAAAGAACAGCATCATGATGCTTTACACTAGTATGATTTTTTAATGCGTTATTCCATTTATCATAAAGGGGTATTCAGGAGACAGCAACTTATCACCTGTACACAGGACAGCACATAACATACAGCTCAATGGGACCCCAGGTGGGACTTCCATTGATTTGACTAAGAATTAGACTTTTACCAATTTCTGTGGTACCCCCCCTAAAAATGAGAGTGGCTTGTTGCACATGTACCCTGATTTTCAATTCATTCTTTATGGCACTTCCAGTGTAAGCTGAGCCATAGACAGAGAACAGAATGACACCACAAATTTTCAACCTGTTACTTCAATCATTTTGGGGTTCTGTTGTGATCCGTGTGGGGCAGCAGTTATACCAGCACTATTGACAATTTGCTGTCGCTGGAATACCTCTTAAGTTGTTTTCTTTTGAAAGTGGGGGGAATTAAAACTTGTTCTACTTTCCAGAAGGATATCAAAATTGTAACATTTAGTGATTTTGCTTCCCACTCATCTGTTTTAAAAAGTGGAAATAGCAGGTATGGACCAGAGTGAGCTTGGGCAGGGTCACTACTTTTTCACAGATTTTTGTAAATCCTATAGTAGAAAATATTCATAGGTTATAGAGAAAATATCAATTTTGATAAACTGGAACCTAATAATACTTCTGGTCCATCTGATGTCGACATGCCAGATGATTAATTCCGGCACACAAAGTAGTGCATTGTTCTTTTAACCATTTCAATAGTGCGGTGATCGATATAAATACAACTAATTACAATATCCAATAAATGCACTTAATTACAATACATATTCATTTCAAATAGAAACACTATTATATGTGTTATAACTGGATACTAATGGATCGTATTGAAAAATCTAAATAGACCCCCACCTATTATGTGTCAATACCTTCAGTATCTTCAGTTATGGAGGGTGATTTGGCACAATTATTTGCATTATTCTAAAAAGTTACCTAGGAACCTTTTCAAGATCAAGTGATATGTTGTTATGATGAGAGTTGTATTTTTCTTGCCATTTTCCTACAGTAACTTAATAAATCACCTTTCTTTAAAATATCCACCAAAAACAGAAACTATTCTGTTTTTCTGGTTTTCGTTAAAGAGAACCCGTCATGCAAAATAACCCCCCTAAACTAAATATATTTTCATAAACTGCCATTGGAGAGCATTGCCTCTATCCCTTTATTGTCCCTCTACATGCCTGTAAACCTAAGCAATGAGGTCCTAAAGCTGTATGCAAATGACCTGTGAAATGTCCAATGAAGCATTAGCATATTCAAGCTGTCCACCTTATTCATGAGTGAGAGGCACAGCCACACCCCAGTGCATGACTGACAGCCTGTATAATGATGTGAGGCTGTATAATGATGTGCTTCCTGGTGCTGGTGGCCACGCCCCCTGCAGCCTGTGTGTGCATGTGTGTGTGTGTGTGTTTAGGAGAGACACAGCAGCTCCAGGCAGCCATGTTACAGCAGAACATGTCAGATTCATGTGTAGCTGATGTCTGTGTCTCTCACCTGTATATTAGGAGGATGCAGCATGTCAGCAGATGCAGCACACACACTAGCCATGCTTTACTATACATTACACACAGACATGAGCAGGGGGAGGAGAGGGGAGGGGTAACAGGGGTGACATCACTGCCTCTGACCATGTGACCAGCCACATTTACATGATAAAAAATAGATTATTTTACAATGAATAATGTATGAAATAACTAGATAAAGGCTAAGATGGGATCCTTGTGAGCTGCTCCAACAGGTAGTAGTGACAAGACTAGTGACACAGACCTGATGACAGGTGTCCTTTAAGCCATTATTTACTATACAACATGAAATACCAAAAATATAACAATATACTTTAAACCGCCTCCCAGGTTCTAAGACCTCTGCTTACGGTAATGGGAAATCTCATTGACATGCAGAAGTAACCGTGTTTCTTTAAACTACATAGCTAGGTAGCATAAAAGTATATAATGCTAAATGTGTTTGTCACTGTTTTCCAGACCAATTTAGTACCGTATATACTCGTGTATAAGCCAAATTTTTACAGCACAAAAAATGTGCTGAAAAACGTCACCTCGGCTTATACACGAGTCAATTAAAAAAACTTATATACTCACCCTCCGGCGTCCCGATGCTCCACGCGGCTCCCAATGTCCCAGATGTCGGCTCGTCTTCTTTCTTCCGCGTGGCTCCTCTTCTTTCTTCTGTCTTCTTTAACTGCCGGCATGGAAGCGACCATGTCATACTACATGGGGTCAGGCTGGTTGTATACTACATGGGGGCAGGCTGGCTGTATACTACATGAGGGTAGGCTGTCTGTGTACTACATGGGGGCAGGCTGGCTGTATACTACTGGAGGCAGGCTGGCTGTATACTACTAGGGGCTGGCAGGCTGTATACTACTGGGGGCTGGCTGTATACTACTAGGGGCTTGCTGGCTGTATACTACTAGGGGCTGGCTGTATACTACTGGGGGCTGGCTGTATACTACATGGGGGCTGGCTGGCTGTATAATACATGGGGTATGGCAGGCTGTATACTACTAGGGGGTGGCTGTATACTACTGGGGCTGGCTGGCTGTATACTACATGGGGCTGGCTGGCTGTATACTACATGGGGGCAGGATGGCTATATACTACTGGGAGTTGGCTGGGTATATACTACTGGGGGGGATGTGACCAATTCATTTCCCACCCTCGGCTTATACTCGAGTCAATAGATTTTCCCTCTTCTTGGTGGTAAAATTAGGGTTCTCGGCTTATACTCGGGTCGGCTTATACTCGAGTATATATGGTATTCATTAAAGTGATTGTCCAGGCTATATAAAAAAATTAATAGAAGACAAGGGGGGGGACTTCAAAAGCCTCTGCTGGTTTACAGAGGTTGGCACACCCATCCCGAACATCAATTTCTATGCATAGCAGTGGTCAAGACTAGAGCATGGGCCTCTATAAACAAACAGTTACCACGATGATGCCACGGATGAACAGCAGCATTGGAGGGGGTGAGTATAACATTTTTTTATTGTTTTTGTAGCCCCTTTCCCCCAAGCCTTATACAAAAAAATTTAGAGAAGCCTGGACAACCTCTTTAAATCCATTCACCCATTTACAAAATATGGCCCCTAGAGGTTTATATTTGAATAAGCTCATACTTGTCTAGGGGGAAGTAACCTTTTTATTTTGCATTGTGACAGAGCTCACCGCCTCATTGGCTAATTCATAGATTAATTTCCAGGCCATATCTTTTGAAAGGGTGGACAAAATATTTACCAAATTGATAAGGGGTTTTGTGAAAATCAATAATGTCAGCATATAGCATTGTGTAGACATATTTTATCATACAGGTGGCTGTTTTCTCTACACTAACTTGGTTTCTTAACTTTCAGCTACATACATACTATTGCTAAGAGACACCCAAACATCTACCCCCCAGCAGTTTTGGCCCTTGCTGGACAATATGACACCATTCTTACGGAATGTTGTGAAGAAGAGGAGAAGGTGAAATGTTTCGAATCTAAGGTATGGTATGCAGTTTCCAACAGAAAATGTTTTTCTTTCTTTTTAAAATACAGTACATTCATATAATAGACAAAATATACAGAAAGAGTAAATACGATTAATCAAGGGTTAAGTTGAAATAAAGGTTGGACTCATTTATCAAGCATCCTACTCATATTTACTTTACTTTTTTCAGTTTGTTGAAGTCCACAAAGCCACACTTTATATTGAAAACAAGCAAAAACATGTTTGCCATGTTCTTAAAGAATTCCCAGAACGGGTCTTTCAAGCTATGTAAGTTGCTGAATTGTTATTGGAGTGTATTTCTATTCATACTTAAAACATATAAATCCTTAAAGCACACCTGTCTACAGGAATGTCAGGTTCCTATATCCTATGCTATTATGATTTTAATAAAGCCTTTGTCAGCATTCTGAAACATTTCAGTACTTTATATAAGCTTAATTCACATTACCCGGCTCCTTGCCATCAGCATGTGGTAAGTCCTACGGAAGGGGGGCAGCTGCAGCTTATGTGCCTGTGTCTCTTCTCCTCCACACTCCACAGCTCTTTCCCCCTCTCCACTTCTTTCCATGCGCATTGAGCAGACAGGAGAGGGATGGTATGGAGGAGAAGAAGAATGCATGACGAGAAACAGGCACACACGGCCTTTAGCTGCCACTCCCCCGGGAATCCCCACACACTGCTAAACTAAAATAAAGTGCTGAAATGATTCATAATGCTGACAAAAGTAGTTTTAAAATTAGCATAGGTAGAAGGTGAATTGAGCAGCCAGGCAGATTTGAAAAAGACATTCATTCAGTGCTAAAAAAAATATAAAAAAGGTAGAGCAAATGATCTGATGCATTTCAAACTTACAATAAGTTCTTAATCAGGCTATGATCAGGCTCAAAACATATCAGACCATTCGCTCTACCATGGTAACTTTTTGAATTTTTAACGCTGAGTGAATTAAAAGTGAAGTTTTAACACAACCATTTTTTTCAAATCTGCCTGGCTGCTGGGATTCACCTTCTTCCTAATTCTATTGGACTGATATGGCTCAGCATATCCCAGCATTGGCACTTAATATATGGCTACTACGGGCAGCTGAGCTGAAAATACATTTCCCTTTCCTTTATTGCGCATAACATAGACTATTGGAACCTGTCAACAGCTAATAAAACATTCCTGTTGACAGGTTTGCTTTAAAGATAAAAAGATGGCTTTATATTTCTTTTAAAATTCATTGCTACATCAAAACTAATTAGTTGTAGAACATTTATGTTTTGAGCTACATGAACATGTTATTAATTTGTTTTTCTCTACTTCAGAATGTTAGCTAGATTTGCTATAAAATACCCTGGAAGTAGCTTTGACGTTATACAAAAACTCGTCCATGAAGCTGTGCATTTGAACAAGGACTGTTGTAAACACGACGTGGTCGAATGTATGATTGAGAAGGTATTACAACTGCATGGATAAAGGGATATATTTTGTTTAAGACATGAGGCAATATACGATATATGTTTTCACAAGTACCAGAAGCTCTACTTCCCAGTACCTTTAGTGTGCTGTATTTAAAAATATTATTCCTGTAAAAAGATTTTGGTACAATACATGTTGCCTCCCTATAAAAACAAAACGTCATGACAATACTATTTCTCATGTAGGTTGGCAGTTTAGTGTTCCCATATAGACCATACATATTCAGTGCTTTGATAATAGTAAACTTCTGATGCACCAAATAAGAAGGTGTTTTCATTGGCCCACTAGCACTGAAATGTAAAATCGGACTGTAAAATTCATCTTTAATTAGATGTAATGAGTGATAGATGTAATCATTTGTAAAATAACTGTAGAAAATTAGTCCCAATTTAATACACCCATTAATCAGGAATGCACTTCTCTATGTATTCAGATTAGATAAAAATTAGCCATTTTCTTTAGCACCTATTCAAAAAATGAGAGATCTCTGTCAAACTTGGCTCATTATAAATTGTTTCGGTATAGATGGAGTCATAGATTTATTCACCTGATAATACTTTGTCATTGTCCGGCAGCTCGAATTCAACAAACATGTCTGTGAACACCAGGCGGATATATCACCCAACTTGAAAGTTTGCTGTGAAAAACCCATAATGGAACGCACACCCTGTATCATTGCCATGCCTCAAGAGCCAACCCCAGAAAGTGTGCCTAAAGAGCTGAAAGAGTTTGTAGAGGATGAACATGTGTGTCAAAACTTTGCAGAACACAAGGATGCCTTCTTAGCCAAGTAAGTATACATACATGATCACATTGAGAAATGAAAAGAATATTTAGATATAACAACCACAAACAGATTTAGTAGAATGATTTGCTATAATCAATCCACAGGATGGGCGATACAAGTTTAATAACTGGGTGTTGAATTTGAGCACTCCATTCCTCCTGCAGAAAAAGTGAATTGATTGGTGGCCAAACTTGTGAAATTCTACTCAATTTAAAGTCTGTGGGATAGCTGAACGCTGTATTTGGTCTATCTATATATCAATTTATCTACTATATGTATCTCTCTGTATTATATAGTTATTATTTAATCACCACTCTGTTTACTTGAATGATGAGCAGTTATAAAATTATAGAGAACTGTTCTAAAATCTATTTAAAAAGGGCAGCCATTAAACATATTATTACTTATATAGGTCTATAATGGCCATGACAAGGTATTACTGAATGCTTAGCAATTTTATTCATGTCATCTTATATTACTTGAATGTTTATGCTCTCATAGGTTTGTATTTGCATTTGGAAGAACACATTTAACATTAGGTGTCACAAGCCTTCTGATTGTTGCTAAAGGCTATGAGGATCTGATTACAGCATGCTGTGCAAAAGAAAATCCTGTGGAGTGCTACAAGACTGCGGTATGACTACTTAGCCAACTACCTCGCAGTTAAAATGATTCATCCTGGATTCATCTTTTACTAAAATGTTTTGTTACTTTACAGCCTCAACTGCTTGAAGCAGGAATCAAAGAAAGCCTAAATCTATTAAAACAAAACTGTGATGCATTACAAAAGATTGGAACATATGCTTTTACTATTCAGTAAGTGTACAGAATAGTGTGAGATTGTTATAACATTGGTTTATATGTACATTGTAGAAAGCTTTAAGTCAGGTCAAGTAGAGTGACACGCCCTACCACAAATTGTATGTATGTATGGAAATATATTACTCATTTATACATACAACTTATAACTTACATGTTACATACAATGAAATGAATGTTAAGTATGATTTTAAAGGTCATATTAGCATTTGCTATATTCATATGTATACTTTACATATACATTCCAAACATAAATATATGTTTCTGTACATAATATGTTTATGTACTGTAGAAGCATGCAAAATGAGATGAGACAGACCCTAAAACCTGAGTCAGTAAAATCTCAGAAATCACCGGCATTTAAAAGGTTTTGTCTAGTGGTATAGACTCCAGAGAAGTGTATTACAGGTGGTCCCCTACTTAAGAACACCCGACTTACAGATGACCCCTAGTTACAAACGGACCTCTGGAAGTTGGTAATTTACTGTACTTTAGTCCCAGGCTACAATAAACAGCTATAACTGTTACTAAATATGTCGGTAGTTAAGCTTTATTGTTAATCCTGGTTCTTATGACAACCCAACATTTTTAAAATCCAATTATCACAGAGACCGAAAAAAATTTGGTTGGGGTTTCAATTATAAAATATACAGTTCTGACTTACATACAAATTCAACTTAAGAACAAATGTACAGACCCTATTTTGTATGTAACCTGGGGACTGCCTGTATATAGAAGAATGATGATGGTGATGATTATAAATAGTGTCTTCCTAGTCATCATATTCATTACTAGTCCAGGAAGTGCAGCGTCATTCTGATACTTGTCTTGCTGCAGGTCTGGCTTTCCCAGTTATCAGGTTTTTGACCACACAGTTGTACTCCTACAGCACAGATCCACTACTACCTTACCCCTACAGAGAGGCTTGTGACAGTTCTCACACCAAGGCCAGGGTTACCTCCTGCTTCTGTATCTGCTGGAGATAATTTGCAATTTAGCAGGTCCTGTGCAGGTTCAGTGGTTAGATGACACTGACCAGAAGGTGGGGGAGCCGAGCAGAAACAACAATGTGGCCAGAGACAACTAGATAATTAGTTGTTTGTAAGTAACATCCATGACAGAACACCTAAATAGTTATTAAAAGAACAGGAACGTGTTTTCTCCTAATACCTGCTTTTGGCTATCAATCCTGAAGCTTTTCATCCTTCTGACAGATGAAATGAAGGGGAAAACCAAACATAGTGGCAACGTCATAGAGTGATGGAGGGTGAAAACAGCATTATGGAAATCACAGGGTGTTCCAGGGAGACACCGGTCAGTTGGCAGCAGCATGAGTAGGCTGCAGAGTGGCACAATGACAAATTATGGAGGTGGCGGAAACATGGTAGGCCACAAAGTGGCACAATGATAAGAGTGTGGAGGTGGCGCTAGCAGAAGCAGCATCAGGAGCCCACAAGTGGCAGCAACATGGTGGCAGCAACAGGGATAGCCACAGAGTGGCACAATGATTTAGTGTGGAGGTGGCATCAGCAGCAGGATCCCACAGGTGGCAGCAACATGGTGGCAGTAACAGGGAAAGCCACAGAGTGGCACAATCATATAGTTAGGAGGTGGCATCAGCAGCAGCAACAGGAGGCCACAAAGTGGCACAATGATAAGAGTGTGGAGGTGGCGACAGAAGAAGCAGCAGCAGGAGTCCACAGGTGTCAGCAACATGGTGGCAGCAACAGGGAAAGCCACAGAGTGGCACAATAATATAGTGTGAAGGTGGCATCAGAAGCAGCAGGAGCCCGCAGAGTGGCACAATGATATAGTGTGAAGGTGGCATCAGTAGCAGCAGCAGGAATAGCACAATGATATAGTGTGAAGGTGGCATCAGAAACAGCAGCAGCAGGAGCCCACAGAGTGGCACCATGATATACAGTGGAGGTGCCGGACAAGTCCAGTCCCTGGTAAAGATGGTAGGAGGCAGATGGTGCAGCTAGCAGCAGAAATGTGGCATCAGGCGGGTGGCAGAATCAGAATAGGCAGGTAGTTAGAAGCCTGACTTATTTCTCAATGTTTGGAGGAGGCGTCATGGCTGATCTAATCTGATGCATTAGGCATTGGGTAGTTGAAATCCTGGCCGATCCAATCCTGATTCATCTTGACAAAGGTCAGTCTCTCCACATTACGGGTGGACAAGTGGGTTCTCCTGGGGGTAACGATGGCCCCCGGCGCACTGTACACCCGCTCTGATGCCTCACTACTGGCGGACAGGACAGCTTCTCTACTGCAAACTCCGCAAGTTGCGGCCACGAATCAAGTTTGGCTGCCCAGTTGTCCATGGGATCCTCTACCTCAGGTGGTAAAGTGCTGTCCAAGTAGGCCACCACCTGCTGGTGCAGGGTCTGCTTCATGTCGTGCTGCTGCTGCTGGTTGCGGCTACCCTCCTCACAAGGCGGGTGAAGGAAATTGCTCATTAAGGAATCCAGACTTAAGCGACTGTTGATGGAACTGCTACTGCTCCTACCCCCCAGCTCCCCAGAGCAGCCGTGGTAGTAGTACGTGAGCAATGACTGCCAGGAATCCCCCGGTCAGACCTGACAGAGGATGGACAATGGCGCACATAGGCAGCGGCCAACTGTGTGCTCAGTATTACTCTATAGTATGCCAGTTGTTCCTTCCTCTCAGCAGCAGGAAAAAAGTCACCCATTTTGGACCGGTAGCGAGGGTCCAAGAGGGTGGAGAGCCAAAAGTCATCCCTATGCCGGATGTTGACTATTCGGCTGTCACTAGTTAGGCAGAGCAGCATGCTGCGAGCCATCTGCGCAAGTGACTCTGAGGGACTCCCGGCCTCCATATCCACAGTACACTGCCAAGGTGCTTCTGGGTCATTTGCCTCGTCTTCTACCTCCTCCGGATGCTCCTGCTCCTCCTCTCCTGTCACTTGAGTAGAAAAACCACAAATTGCACCAGACTCTGCTTGTGCTCCAATGTCCTCCTCCTCCAGTTCAGCCCCCACCGGACTCATGTGGCCATGAGATGTAGTCTCCACTTCTCCAGTGCCCTGACCAGAAAGATTTTGCAGCATAAGTTCCAGGACATGAAGCAGTGGAATGACGTTATTCATCCCGCAGTCCTGGCGACTGACAAATAACATGGCCTCTTCAAAAGGCCTGAGCAAACGGCAGGTGTCTCGCATGAGCTGCTAATGGCTGGCATCAAAGTTACACAGGGGAGTACTACGGTCCACTTGCATCATCAAAAAATCATTAATGGCTTTTCTCTGTTCATACAGGCGGTCTAACATATGGAGGCTGGAATTCCAACGGGTGGAAACATCGCATATCAGACTATGTTGGGGTAGGCCATTCTCGCGCTGCAACTCGAGGAGGGGGTAATTTCAGCGAAAATCACTGTATAAACTATGTGGATTTCACACATAAATATGGCTGTAAACTAGAGCCACAATAAGGTATGGCAATGTGCGTTATACAGATACCCCACAACTGACAGTGTAATTTCAGCGAAAATCACTGTATAAACTATGTGGATTTCACACGTAAATATGGCTGTAAACTAGAGCCCCCAAAAGGTATGGCAATGTGCGTTATACAGCTCACTACTGCAGATACATGAATGTCAAACAGATTTCTTCCTATTTGATTTTGTCAATAAATAGAACTGCTATTTGGGGTATACAGATCCCCCTTAAAAAACAACCAGGGATTGGTCCACCAATCGCTACTGCAGATACATGAATGTCAAACAGATTTCTTCCTATTCGATTTTGTCACTAAATAGAACTGCTCTTTGGGGTATATAGAACCCCCTTAGACAACAGCGGGGGATTGCAGCAAGAATCGCACAGTACAATAGCAGCAGCTGGAAACTACAACATGAAGTGTGAAGTGCTGAGATAGAAAATGGCTGTGTTTTATATGGCAGTGTGACATCACATAAGCCTGCCGGTCGCTGATTGGCTTACAGGTCTGCAGATGTCATCGGGGGTGTTCCTTTCTCCTTCCCAGAGTTCTCTGCCCCATGTAACTTGTTGTTCTCGCGCCCATTTAGCAGAAACATGAGGGGAAAAAAACCAACTTCGTTCCCGCGAATCAGCATAAACTTCAGCTTCGTGACGAATCGAATTTTTCCTAAAATTCTAATCGAAGTTAGAATCATTGGAATCGATTCGCCCATCTCTATCCAGGACCCATAAGTCTTAAGTTATCCCACTGCTGCCCACCAGTCATAGCATAGACTTCCATGGTTATACTTATGTGAAATATTTTTCACATGTTTAAAGAGTTAAGCTTTAGTCGCATCTGGCTACTATGTACAGAGCTGAAAAGTTTTTTTATATAAACTTCTCACCGCAGGAAAAGAGGGAAGTATTTTCTTTAAAAGAATTTATAGCAAAGTCAACTATTACCACTGCACTGATTTATGTCATTTTTATTTAACCCCTACACGACTGGCTAACATTAACTTATGTTGACCATGTCAGCACCAGATCATAGGAGCCACTGTATTGGCTGTGGATGAGTACCCATGTGATATCATTAGAGAGCGCCAATTGGTTGCCATGACAGCTGCTATAATCCATAATAGAGAAGTAGTATATTCACAATACACTGCAATACAGTTGTATTGCAGTATATTCTATAACTTATCAGACCCTCTATGGTTCAAGTATCATAAGGGGCTTGAAATAATAGTAATAAATAAAAAGAGTTGTAAAAATTAAAAGTTTAAACCATCCCTTAACATCCGTAGACCACATATTTAAATAAACAAAATCCTAAACATGCTAGATATCCTAAAATCTATCAAAATATAAAAATGATTATAGCTTGCCATGAACACTGGGACTGGGAAAAAAAATAACCAACTGTCCAAATTATTTGCCACTTTGTCTCCTATTAAAATTTTTATAAAAAGTGTTCAGAAGGTAATTCAGATGTCGAAATGGTATCAATGAAAACATTAGGGCACATTTACCAAGAGTCGTGCGCCAGATTTCTTACAGACTTTGCAAGTTACAGTTCTTTTCAGTGCAAACTGCTTGCACAGGTATTTAAGAAGTGTCTGAGACACATTTCTGGCACATGCTGCACTATTCTTCATGTGACGCAAATTTCTGCTGTGAAACGGCGTTCCGGTACACTGTCGGACCTTGCACCACATTTAACATGCAAAGTCTGCATGCCGGTACACTGTTGGACCTTGCACCACATTTAACATGCAAAGTCTGACAGAACTGTGTTGCACTGCCCATGTTAAAGGAAACCTACCACTTCTGATGGTAGGTATTAGATGTAAACACCGGGCACCGGCTCAGGGTGAGCTGGTGCCGGAGCTTACCTTAGCTAGTGTTTTAAACCGCTATATCGCGGTTTAAACACATTTTGATTTACAGCCCCGAGGTAGCTTCGGCCGCGCGGTGTTTACATCTAATACCTACCATCAGAAGTGGTAGGTTTCCTTTAATGGTGCACCAAAAAAAAGTGGTGCAATCTGTCGGAGCAGTGCAGAGGGCGCCAGATTCATGCAGAACGTGCACCAGAAATCCTGAATCTGGCGCACTCTGCACTAAAAACAGGCAAACTGTATATAGTGCAGCTTGCACTGTTGTAAGTAAATGTGCCTTATTATCTCATCCCACAAAAAATTAAACGTTGCCTAGGTCTATAAGTCTATAGGTCCATAATCTCCATGAAGTACAAATTTACCTGTGGCAACAAGCCCACATATGGATCTGTAAACTGAAAAAAAAATCTGAAAGATATGACTTGTGGAAGGGGGGTAATGAAAAACAAAACCAGGAAAAACCTGGAAGCGGTTAAAAGAAAATATAGTTAAGTTCATCATTATTAAATTTAAATTGCCTTAAAATGTAGTTATTCTCTAATCATAGTGGTTTCTAGCTTATGTTCAACTTTTTCTAGCAACTGACAATACAATTATGCAAAACTCTATAAAGTTTTTGGACTAAATCATTTGGACTAAAAACATTTAGTAGTGTTCTAAAAAGTCACATAGTAGATATGATTGGACTGTCAACAGAGTATGCAATTCAAATTATTACCAGGAGATGTCACACTAGTACGTCTATATTACAAATGTACACTACGCCTGACCAAATTCCTTTTGTCGTGCAGTAGTGTGTACACAGGTGTAAAACTTTAAATAGTCGGAGCTGGAAAAAAGAGGGCAATAGTCAAAAATTGCATCTAAAGTCTTCAATCCAAAAAAAAATATGTGTTTCTCCCCTACAACGACTTTCTTCTCCTCAGCTGTGTATCAATAACATTAGCTCACTACTGAAACCAGATTAAGAAGAAGAAACTGCAGCTACTTCATGGACTTCATGACCATTTTTAGCTCATTTGCATATAATTTTGGGGGCAATTGTATTTATTGGTAAAATGGACGGTCTTAACATAAAAGAGGGAAGATTGCTTTGCTCTGCATGTTTTCCATCACGAATGGCTTCCCGGGACACTGCCTTTCAGGAATGCGCCAGGTTATTCCTAGACTATGGAAGTCCTCTGTAGGCCCCACAAGGACCCAATGAGCGGAGGCTGTTAATAATATAATGCAAATGGAGGAGATGAGGGTCATGGATCGTATGATGGACCATTAGATCTCAAGAAATAGTACTAGGGTTGACAAGTTCTTACTTGAGTGGGGCCACATCTTGCCATCTTGCTGTCTTAATCTCTGCTCATGACTACCTAGATATCTAAATACCTAAATTCTGTTGCGCTTTACAATTCCTTTTGTTTCTTCCTTTTGTTTCTAGTGTTTTGGCAGGCCCATTTGTGTCTTCCATTGTGTCTGTAGAATGCATTCTTCTTCTTGGGTCCTTGTGGTACATAATAGGTTTATATAGGGTTATGTGTTGGTGATTTAGAGTTAGGTAAATGTTTCATTTGGTTGTCACTGCATCTCTATGTATGCCAATACTTGCTTCAGTCTTATTGATGTGACATTACTATGTTTTGGCGACCTACAGGCTGGTAAGCTAGTATGTATACAATGTATGGCTGTACAAGTTATTTGTTGTTTTAAACTTTTATTGAACAGAAAAGAGGGAATGCTAAAAAGGATATTTCATACCCTACCTGAGGAGGCAAATAGTTCAGTGGTATAAATGTTGGTTACAGGTTTCCTTTAATGTATATATGTAATGCTAGCATACTTTACTTACTTTAAAGTTGTAGAAATGTCCATTAATAGAAAACCGATGCTGTTGTAAATGAGTTCTGTCTGGAGTGTTAGTTCGAATCCTTTTTTTCACTAAAGCAGCATCACTCATTGTTCTATACAAAGATGGGGAATCAGGCGCGTGATCATTGAGATTACTTCTCAAAGTACTTGTGTCATAGTCATATTTTGAATAGTCTGAGGATTGCAAAAAAATATAACATTGAAAGAAGTAAAACATAGCAATAGTTAACCATAGATATGTAAATTAATGTACATTGTATGTTATGTGTTATGGAACTGTATATAAAATTTGCATTTGATGCTTTGTTTATTGTATGTTTAATTTTTGTTTTTCTTTTTTTACACAGAAACACATAGTAGAATTTAGCGTTTGAAAACAAAAGTAGTATAAAGTATAATTAAAATAATAATATAAAAAAACCTGTGTCATAAAATCCTACCTTTAAATCCTTACATCTGCAAACTTGCCATAAACTCTTCAATAAATTCCTTTATGGACCTAAAACTATTGCACCTATATAACATCACAAACCAATACTAAATAATTTCAACCTAAAATAGGTTATCCACAATAAATAATTGATATTTTTTATATGATGAAAAGTTAAACAATTTACCAATATTATTTCTGTGTTAGGCCCCTTCCACACTTGCGTTGCAGATCACGTCAGAGTTTGATCAGGGTGCGATCAGGGTTTGGTCAGTGAAAAACTGACATTTTGCATCAGAGTTCAATTAGTTTGAAAAATGTGTGAAAACGCATTGCACTTGCATGTGTCTCAGCGTGCAATGCGTTTTTGATGCGTCTCCATAGACTTGTATGGTGCGTTTTTCATGCGCGTGTCTTGCAAAAGTAGAGCATGCTGAGATTTAAACGTGTGTTAAAAAAAACGCATGTGTGCGCCTGAAAAAAAATGCAAGTCTGAAAAAGCCCATTGATTACAATGGGTCAGAGTGCAATGCAAGTTCTACGCGTCAAAACACACGCAGAACGCGCATGAAAAAGGCAAGTATGGAAGGGACCTTAATTCATCAAACCTTAAAGCTTCTTGCCCAAAAGCAAGTTTGATGCTTCAAACTCACATCACATTCGCATTATGTGCTAGCTGCAGTATCCAGCATGTCAGTTTAGTCCCAATTTTTGAGCATTCAGGCCAGACATTGCAGCAAGCACTCGATACTTTTATTATAACCTTTAAAAGTAAAATCTGTATTACCATCTTTTGAGTCCAACTCATAATCTGAATTCATTATAGGCTCATCTATTTCAGCAATGTTATAAAGGTCATCAAATTCACCCCAACGCATCATTCCACTAGAAAAGATAAATAACATACAGTTATGACATGATGATTATAACACATCTATTAGGGTTATTGCCGGTATAGCAACCATTCAAAGATAGATAGATAGATAGATAGATAGATAGATAGACAGATAGACAGATAGATAGATAGATAGATAGATAGATAGATAGATAGATAGATAGATAGATAGATAGATAGATAGATAGGTTCAGTGAAGAGGCAGCACTCCTTGTAGTGGTGAAAGGGGTGAAGCTTTATTCAATAAAAAGCGACGTTTCAGTGTACCGTTACACCTTTATCAAGCATTGGTCAAGCTGATTGGTCAATGGTAAGTCACAATAATTCAGTGTACATCATACAGAAAAGTGACAAACAAGTAATAACATTATTCATATACATGTTATAAAGTGACCAGTAGTGCCAATATATTATTATGGAGTATGCCATCATCATAAAGTGACGTAGTGCAAAAGTAAACACAGTAAAACAGTTTGTAGACCTCCTCCACGTCTCATTCATGAAAAGCAAATTGTTTCTGCTTGGCCACATGTCGTATCACACCGTGTTCAGTGCCAAACAGGAAGTGTATACTTTGACCTCCAGGAAACCGGAAGTGAGGTAATCGGCTTGGATAGTACATGTGTATTGGAGGTATGGAGTTGATGGTGGCCATCTTGGATAAGGGTAGCCCTCTTCTCATTAGACCAACACCAATATGACAAGAGGTAAGTATTAAAATACCATTATTTTTAGCGCACGTTATGTGGATCAGCACATATTGTTCGTCCCCAGTATGCAGAGGACTCACTCGTGACAAGTACCTCCCTAGTGCTGCAGGATCCATCGGACGACAGACCTGAAGCAAAATAGGGATATAGTACCATTGTCCCGAACGTGTAATCGCCAATTGGGATGACAATCCCACCTCATAGAGTCGTGGATGAAGGTTTGGGGAGTTGTTAGAGGGTTATGCCGGGCCAATCGAATTTGAATGGGAGACGTGGGAAAAATGGTCCATCCAATGGGAGTTTTCAATATATCTCTTGAACTCTGTAGATATAAAGACATAGGTATTAGTTGGATTTAAAGAACAATCTAGTGTTACATAATACAAGAGATGGTAGGGACAAAGAATACATTCAGTCCAAGGTACCAACACTCCATCATGTCTGCTCCTGTGTTAGATTATGCTATTTAGATTAAATTCAATATTCAAACCATATGGATGCAGTGTATTTAATCGATGGATCCATTTTAATTCACATTTTCTTAGAAGTTGTGCCCTGTCACCACCCCTTCTTAGTGGAGGAATGTGGTCAATGAGGATAAAGCGCAATTGTGAATCGTTATGTCCTTTTTCAAAAAACTGTCGACTGACGGGAAGATCCCGTCTCCTTTTGCGTATCGTATATTTATGCTGTGTAATCCTGACTCCTGACCTTGAATTCGCTTTTTGTGGTTTCACCAATGTATTTTAGTCCACATGGACATATCAACATGTAAATTACATAGTCACTAGTACACGTTAAATAATGTCGTATTTTGTAAGAAACTCCTACATGTATAAAAGACTCGCCTTTTTGCATCAGTGAGCAATTGATGCATGATCTGCATGGGAAACTCCCTGTGCGTGTAATTCCCATGAGACCCGTTTGTATAGACGATCTTAATGGTCCCACATCTGACCTCACAATATGGTCACCAATATTCTTGGCCCGCCTGTATGAGAAGAGGGGGGGATTACGGAATTCAGGCACACCGGTGGATTCCTTCGCTAGTGTATTTCAGTGTTTTTTTATTATGTAAGATATTCGGTCACTTTTATCGGAAAAGGTGGAAATAAATGGAATTCGACTGGAGTTGTGCCTTTTATTTTTAGGTCTAAGTAAATCCTTCCTATTGTAAGTGTTGGCAAGATTCCTATTTTTGTCAATAATTTTTTTTAGGGTAACCCCTTTCAAGAATTTTTTTGACATTTTCTCCATGTTGGACATACACTTATTGTCGTCACTGGAAATTCTTTTTACCCGAAGAAATTGACTTAGAGGTAACGATTTTAACATGCTTCTTGGGTGTGCACTGTCATATTTTAGTAGGGTATTCCTATCTGTAGGTTTGACAAATAGGTCTGTGTATAATGCATGTTCTGCACAAGATACTGTAACATCTAGGAACTGAATCAAATTTTCTGAGTACACCACTGTAAATTTGATATCTTCATCTATGGAGTTCAGGTAATTGTGAAACAGGGTAAGTTCATCAATAGTCCCAGTCCACAAGAGGAAGATGTCATCTATGTATCGCCACCACTCCACAACATGTTGGAAGTGGTGGGACACATAGACAAAGTCCTCCTCAAGTGACGACATCATGATATTGGCGTAACTGGGAGCCATATTTGCCCCCATAGCTACACCCCTCAATTGTGTATAAAATTCGTTACCAAATAAAAAGTAATTGTTATACAGAATCAGGTGTAACATATCCAAAATGAACATGATAGTTGACGGTGAGTAAGAAGTGTTATGTAGACATTTTTCTACAGCTTTCAACCCTCTGATGTGGTCAATGGAGGTATGCCAAGACACCACGTCGAATGAAACCAACAAGAGTTGGTTATGTTGGGACAAGTTAATGTTTTGTAATTTGTTAAGAAAATCTGATGTGTCACGAATATATAATTTGCTTTTCATTACAAAGTCTCTCAGGACAACATCGAGAAAAATTGCAATATGTGAAAAAACAGAATCGCGGCCAGACACAATAGGCCTGCCGGGGGGATCTTGGAGACTCTTGTGAATTTTTGGAAGGATATATATCACCGGTGTGATCGGGTATGGAACAGTTAGGTACTTGTGCATGTTTTCTGTAATAATGCCTTCTGATAATGCTCTGTCTAGATGGAGTTTTATTTTCGTGCAATGTCAAATTTGGGGTCACCTGGAAGAAGCTTGTAGACAGAAGTGTCATTTAATTGTAAACGGATTTCATTAATATATGCTGAGGTGTCCATGATGACGATAGCCCCGCCCTTATCGGCTGGCTTGATAGTGCTCAATGATGCAAAAAGAGTTCAAGACATATATTGAAAACCCCCATCGGATGGACCGTTTTTCCCACGTCTCCCATTCAAATTCGATTGGCCCAGCATAACCCTCTAACAACTCCCCAGACCTTCATCCACGACTCTATGAGGTGGGATTGTCATCCCAATTGGCGATTACACGTTCGGGACAATGGTACTATATCCCCATCTTGCTTCAGGTCTGTCGTCCAATGGATCCTGCGGCACTAGGGAGGTACTTGGCACGAGTGAGTCCTCTGCATACTGGGGATGAACAATATGTGCTGATCCACATAACGTGCGCTAAAAATAATGGTATTTTAATACTTACCTCTTGTCATATTGGTGTTGGTCTAATGAGAAGAGGGCTGCCCTTATCCAAGATGGCCGCCATCAACTCTATACCTCCAATACACATGCACTATCCAAGCCGATTACCTCACTTCCGGTTTCCTGGAGGTCAAAGTATACACTTCCTGTTTGGCACTGAACACGGTGTGATACAACAGGTGGCCAAGCAGAAACAATTTGCTTTTCATGAATGAGTAGGAGGAGACGTGGAGGAGGTCTACAAACCGATGGGCGTGTTTTACTGTGTTTACTTTTGCACTATGTCACTTTATGATGATGGCACACTTCATAATAATATATTGGCACTACTGGTCACTTTATAACATGTATATGAATAATGTTATTACTTGTTTGTCACTTTTCTGTATGAAGTACACTGAATTATTGTCACTTACCATTGACCAATCAGCAGGTCTGTTGGTCCTTAAATAGTTGGCTGTTTGTTACTCACACTATGCTTGATAAAGGTGTAACGACACACCGAAACGTCGCTTTTTATAGAATAAAGCTTCACCCCTTTCACCACTACAAGGAGTGCTGCCTCTTCACTGAACCTATATTGGAGACCCTGGCCAATTAGAGACCCCGGCTTCTGCACCCACCGCTAGCTGTGCTGCTCTGGATCTTCTACTTTTTAGATAGATAGATAGATAGATCTTAAAAGGGACATGACGTAGCATGTCTGAGGAAGGGGGCGTTTCCCCCGAAATGAGGAAACGTTACGTCATGATGCTCATACTGTTGTCCATGGCGGTCTATGTGTCTCTGCCCGAGGTCTGAAGATCGAGTGAGTGTCTATACTAGATTGATTTATCTACACTGAATATGCGAGTAAGAAATATATTTTATAGTAACATCCTTTAATATAATATCACACAAACAAGCCATTATTACTGTTTTGCACAAAATTATGAAGACTTTTGCAACTGAACTGCAAATATTGCATATGTAATAATATTGAAGTAAATGAAGCATTTGTTTAAAGAAGATAACTTTGTCTATGGTCTAAATTGTTGAACACTATTCATTGATGCATTTATATGAGGTTATGGAGATCCTCTAGTCCTAGATCATTTGTTAAAACTAACATCCTTTCTAACAATTGAACGTTTATGTTAGATATGCAAATGAGCTTAAAACCGTCAATTTTTGTCTGTAAGAAGTCAGTGTCTGGTGAGCGAGCGTCACTTCAGACACCTGTGTCCTAAACTCTACAGCATCTAAGTGAAGCTTTTGGTATCGTATTTAAAATGAGAACCTCATCTTTCAAATTACAGCAGACCTTCATACCCTACCTGAGGCTGCTCTTTGTTTTTATGGATATTTAAATTTTATTTCACCAAAGTTTTTTATGCATCTGTATATTGGGTAGATATTTAGCATCCACAACACAGATTAGCATGTAAAAAGTATTC
This sequence comes from Engystomops pustulosus, assembly GCA_019512145.1. Classification (NCBI taxonomy): domain Eukaryota; kingdom Metazoa; phylum Chordata; class Amphibia; order Anura; family Leptodactylidae; genus Engystomops; species Engystomops pustulosus. Next base: position 106,602,924 of record CM033641.1, on the reverse strand, counting down.
AGGTTAGAAATACATAATGGATAAATAAACCAAAGGTATAAAGCAAAGCTTGTTTTATTTCTTTGATTATTTTAAAGCTTACCTCTTTGTTATACTTGATCCAATAACTTCTGGAAGTTGGATAGATTCTGAAGAAACACACTTTTCATCTTGCATTTGAAATCTAATGGGACGTTGAACTCCCCAGAAAATCTCAATAAGTCCAGATAAAACAATGTGTCCTTTGGCATCCTACAGTAAAGGATAGTGCTTTATATTAAGCAGGTCCATACACAGTAATTTGCACTTATTATTAAAATTATTATTACTGCTACCAAGGCGTAACTACAGAGGTAGCAGCCATAGCAGCCGCCACGGGGCCCGCAGTGTCAGGCGCCTGACACAATAAACGACCTGACACAATAAAGAATGGAGGATGGGCAACATTATATCTATATTGTACTGCACATGTCCAGCATAATATGTATATAACATATACTGTGATGTATATATGCAGTATATATGCTACTATTATCGTAAAGGTGTGTCAGCTCAGCTGACATGTTCAGGTTTTCCCAATGGAACAACTCGACAGTAGCATCTTTACTTAGGACTTTGTTGTTCCAGTACAGCACACCAGCAAACTACTCTGATATATTCCTGTGGGTAGAGCTGCCCTTTATAACCCACAAATGCTGCAAAAAGGCTGGCAGCAGAATGCAGCAGATCTAATAGGTCTCATTTACTAGGGGGTCGCGCTGCTCACTTTCAGACTGTGCGTGTGTGTGCTTTTTTCAGGGTTACACGGCTTGTACAGGTATTTAACAAGTATCTGCTCTTAGATTTTGGTGCACGCAATCTAGTGCCATCGGACAATCCGACTGATTTGGACTGAGCCCGGGATTTAACTTGCAAATTGTGTTGCAAGCCCAAGGACTTAAAAACACCACTAAAAAGATGGTGAACTTTGTCAGACCTGAGCGGGAAAGCGACACATGCAGGATATTGGGCGGGCGATCTTAGTGAATCGCTGCACAGTGCATTATCGTCGGACAATGCACTTTCGGTGAACTACAGCGAGAATGTAAGTAAATGTGTTCCAGTGTGTTTATTGGTAGCTAGAGCAGTGTGGTGGGTAATAGGAGAAGAACTGCGACAACATCCAGGCAGAGTTGTATTTCTGAATAACTTGACTGCTTATTACTAAGAGAATGCTTATTTGACAAAGAGAACTAAATCACTATTGGTATTTTAGAAAAATCTACCAATAATAATGAAAGAGCAGCACAACAAAGCACCCTAGGAAATGGATACTTCAGTACAATTACACTGAATGGAATTCAACAATCAACTAAGGAAGATATATGGTGACTGGTCCCCTATAAGTCATCATAATTATCATAGTATATAAGGTTGGAGAAAGATGCAGGTCAAGTCCATCCTATAAAATTAAACAAATGTTTTTCCCCCATAACCTGTGATATTTATGGTCTCAAGAAAGCCATGCTCTTACAGTAGAGGATTCCTGTCTATGGCGATAATAGAACCACCTCTCCTCTAGGCGTAGAGGATGCCCCCTTGTCCTGGTCACATGCCTAGGTATACAAAGATCTATGGAAAGATCTCTGCACTGACCATATACATACTTGTACATTTTAATGAGATTTCAAGATTATAAACAAACCCCTACCCCTTTTTTATTCATACAATCTTTTCTAAAACCATCCATAGACTGTAACCTTCTATATTAATTGCCCAGTCAAAGCTATTCTCCATCCATGTTTCACTGATTTCCACAATATCATATTTGCCCTCCAACATTAGGACTTCCAGTTTCTCTATCTTATTCATGAGGTTTTTGGAATTAGTGTACATAAACTTTATATTGTTTCCCCATCCTTATTCCTTTGGTTATCATTATCTTTCCCTAGCCCCCTTTACTCCCCCATAACTCTTCCAAGTATACATTTACACTGTATTGCTCTGTACAAGTGTTATTGCCCTTACCCTAGGTCTCTAGTTTAATGTTATTTGTACCAAAATAGTACCTCTGGAAACATTGTTCCTCAATAAATAAGCCCTCAAGCCGCTGTCAACAGAAAAATACTAAAGTTATGCGAAAATTTAAAAAATAACAGCTAAAGTTCTAAGCCTCCTTGCATCCTACAAAAATGAGAAGACGCATAAATACCATTCCAAAATAAAGCAGACATTCTCTAAATGTTAGCTATCAAGTTATATTGGTGTTATTACAATGTGCCGGAAAAGGAGAAAATTTTGAATTTCGAAAGTCAGATCAAATTTTTGCCAAACATACATTTTTTTCATAAATAAACGCAAAACATATCATTCAAACTCTTCAACTATAATGAAGTGCAATGTGTCAGCCTGTAAACTCTTTCCTTACATCCCTTAACACTGTACAATACTGCCGTGTTGCATGTGCAGGTTAAGATTTTTAGACTATCCTAAAACATGTGTATTGTTGAAAAAAATGTGATAAACACATGAGAACACAAAATACAGAAATGGGTACATTCAAATGAAACCTGTCAACAGAAATTGACATAATCAACCACTATCAGCATAAGACAGAAAACTCAGCAATGAAGTCATTATGCACCCAACCTCTGGAGAGCCAGTTATAATGTACCTGGATACAGAATCTTGACTTCAGTTCTAAATTCTCTGCTGCACCATGAAAGAAACTTGATCTGAAAGGTGTTAATCTGGTTGCCAACATCACCGCATATTGCAGGCACTACAAATTACACACTTTAGTGATGTACTGTATATTACTATATCTTTATGCCAAGTTATTTCTATCACAATATTAAAAATATGGGTACAAATCACTACATATTCTGCAACTATCTATAACTGAGCTCTATTCACATACCTGGTGATGTGTTATTTGTAGGTTCTTTTTGTCCTTGAAATAACAGTTGTATGACTTCAGAAGTGAATCCAGCTGACCTCTGAAATACATGAGAAAATGACAATGTTTTTATGGGATAACATGACTCTGGGTCACATGAGTTGGGTTGACGTGCCCTTTTGAATCTTTTGGTCCTTGTTGTTAGAGGGGTTTCTCAACTCAAGGATCACTGAATGACTCAGTGGTCTTCAACTTGTGACATTATTCTGATATTTAGGACACTTACAAGTATTTACAAACAAAGTGCTGAAATAATCTTCTTTGGCACCATCTAAAATGCTCACCATAACAGCAGTACAGCAGTATATAACTGATAAATCTTGTAATAACCACTAGACTCTAAGTTGCCTAGGTGGCTACTGCTATAGAACATGCAGGTTGCCTAGGTGGCTACTTCTATGGAACATGGTTGCTGCCTACAGGATTCTATACTTACCTATCCAGTTACCTACCTACAGTTCCTTAGGCTCTCATGGTGGGCGTCTATCTCCTGCTCTTCTTTAGTGCAAGCTTCCAGCTCCTGGCTGTGTTCTGTGTGCCAAGCTGACAGAGCAGAGAGTACTCAGGAGCAGCAGTGGACAGTGTGATGGGCATAATTAAAGAGGACCTTTCACCCCCTCGCACGTGTGGGGATTAACATATCATCCTGTAGGGACTGGAACACAGATTACGGGGCACATTGAATTTTCTTTGTAGCCCCCACGGTTGTGAAGATATCAGTCCCAGTAATCTGTGTTTTGTCTGAGAGGAGGAGCTGAGGCTGGAGGCACATGTTATGCTAATATTCTGACAGACAGACAGTGTGTAATCTCTCTATGCCGTTCTAGGTGCTGTGTATTGTGTTAACATTGTGGTAATATTCAGTTAACATTACGTTTACATAGTGTTTATAAAGATGCGAACGGGAAGCTAACACAATGGAAACGCAAATGCAGTGTAAAAACACATGCAATGCAAACACCATTAAATGTTAACACACATGCTATGTAAACATCATGAAAACAATTTATATATGCTATACGTCTGTATATGGCACTGTGTGTATAAGTAATGTGAATATGCTCTATATGTGTGCGCATTTGTGTAAGAGTGTATAAATGTCTGTAAAGGGTATAAATGTTTGTGTAAGAATGACACACCATATACCATATACTCATACAGCATATATACATCACAGATACATATGCACATATGCAGAATGTATACATTACATACATATCATAAACATATTATGCTGTACAGTGTGCACCAAAATATGTATATAATGGTGGACATCCTCTATTCTTTAGTGTCGGGTCGGATGACTGCTACAACTGGAGTTACACCTCCTCCTCCAGCTCCAGCCAGAACACAGACTATAATGATCAGATACTAATACTGATATCTCTGCAAGCGTGGTGTCTAGAAAGAAAATTCAAAGTGCCCCTGAATCTGAGTAGATGTCCCCACAGAATGGTTTATGAATCTCCACATGTGTGAAGTGGTGAAAGGTCCTCTTTAAATCACACTGTGCACATACACAACAGCTTCTCTGACACTGTCGGCTTCTAAATGGACAATTTCTGAGAAGATTACTAAAACATAAGAAAGCACCTTCTCTCTGACAGTGGAGAGGAACATGGGGAAATAAAAAAAATTTTAAGTGCTCCGGAATCTGTGCCGAAACAGAATAATATGTTCATCACCACATGTCTGAAATGTGAAAGGTACTCATGAAAGACTTAAAGCTTGGATAAGCAACATGAATGAAAACTTTTTCATCAGGTTCAAACTATCCCTGATGCTGTTTTGGAAAAGTTAGACAACGGTATTGCAGAGATGGAAAAAGTGGGTAGGGCTTTGGGTGGAGTTGGAAGTAAGGACTATTCTATAGGTTTGTACTCAACACATTAAATTTCTTCTCTACATACATTCTAAGTATCTAGATTAAAAATCTTAATAAAAGTCATTTTATTCCTAAAAATACTATATTGCAAGCTAATGTTTTAGTGAATAATCTGTAACTTAAAAATCTGTTAAAGTGTAACACTGATGTTACAATGATTTTTACCAAATTGTCATATGTAATTTCCAATTTAAAAACAAACTGAACGTTACCAATATTGTGTTCATTGCCCTTTTCTTTCCAGATTTATGACATTTTCTATTACGAAGATAACACTGAAGTGAAGTAGACAGTGACTATCCTCTCCTGTATCTTCCCTGAAGCTGAGTCAAATTGAAGTTGCCCTCACTTCCCAAGATACATTGTGTTCTCTCATTCAGTAATTTAGCAATAAATCCAGTGAGATTCCTACAAGTAAATCTTTTGAGCACTGCATATCCTGCACTGTACATGCAAAATATATGGTAACTAGCCTGGAAGCTTTCATCACATGGAGGAGCATGGAGCATGTTATAAGTAGTAGAAACCAGCAGTAAAACAGTTACATAAAGTTTTAGTCAGTACTGTGTGAGCATTAAAGGTTAATAGCTTCTCTGCAACGTGCGGAAAGTGCAGAGTAGAAGGCGGGGAGGTGCAGCATGAGGTGCAGAGAGAGAGTTCTGTAGAATCACAGACTGGGGTGGAGGGACTAGGGAGATCTTATATCTCACTATTATGCGTGGTTCTGCATCCACAGCATTAAACACACTTAGCTCTGCTAAACCTCTGATGCACACCAAGTTTTCAGAGGTGCTAACCATTCATATTTTGAATTATCTGACCTGATGCACTCTACACATCACAAGTCAAGTATTTTCCTTCAACATCACTCTATTCTTGCTATTGTAACTATTTCAAGAGACTTTCTACAAACCCCAGCATCATAGTTTAGACTGAGAGACTTGGAAAAGGACTCATGAAAACTCATCAATTTTGAGCAACATTGTACCACATTGGCCATATATATACCATGGTCGAGTGGATTCCGAGAGTATTTGGAGTGCCGTTGAGACCAACCATATTCAGTGCCAATTTCAGAACCATGCACTGGTTTGGAAATGTTATTTCGATGATATCTCCTGCATATGGGGGGCTTCTCCAAATAGTGAGATAATCTTATGTCTAGTTAAATCTTCAATGGATTGTGTGAGATTCATATTATGTATTCCATTAGCTTTATACAATCACGCACCAATTACTGTGTATGTATGTATATATCTATACCTACTGTTTTGCTTTATCCATAGTGTTTGACAAAGGTCCAGGGGGGTAAAAAAAATCCACTTTAACACTAAATTTAAAAATAAAACACTGTTTGCATTATACCTATGTACTGCACAGTCTATATTTTTGTACACAGAGAGTACAGTCACGTGACCTCCCTTTCCTTCCTCCTCTGTGAGCAGTGAGCAGCAGACCCTCCCCTCTTTCAGTCTGTATCTCGTTTACAATTCTACAGATTATAAAAGAAATCCGCACAGCCAGGAGAAAAGCTTGTACAAATGTAGACTACGGTGAGGAGGATAGCAAAGAAATGACTGCACATATGTAATAAAGGTAGTAGGCAAAGTTGTTCTGCATCCAAGAGCTATTGATTTGTGAAAAAAAATCTAGGTGATATCTATGCCTTTAGTAACTGCTTTAATCCTCTACATCAGTGGTTCTCAACCTGTGGGTCGGGACCCCAGCAGGGGTCGAACGACCAAAACCGGGGGTCGCCTAAAGCCATCGGTGCAGCAAATTTTACTGTGTTTTTACTGTGAGTTGCATGGTTTGGGGTCACCACAGCATGAGGAACTGTATTGCGGAGTCACAGCATTAGAAAGGTTGAGAACCCCTGCTCTACATATATATCCAGCACGACCAGGGGGTAAGAATTTCATCACTTAGTGTCGGCATGTAATAAATAGCCCCCATGGTCTAAATACAGTACATACCAAAAGTTTGGACACACCTTCTCATTCAAACACACTGACGGCATCAAAACTATGAATTAACACATGTGGAATTATATACTTAACAAAAAAGTGTGAAACTACTGAAAATATGTCTTATATTCTAGGTTCTTCAAAGTAGCCACCTTTTGCTTTGATTACTGCTTTGCACACTCTTGGCATTCACTTGATGAGCTTCAAGAGTTAGTTACCAGAAAAGGTTTTAATATCACAGGTATTACCTGTCAGGTTTAATAAGGGGGATTTCTTGGCTTATAAATGGGGTTGGGGCCATCAGTTGTGCTGTGCAGAAGTCAGGTGGATACACAGCTGATAATCCTACTGATTAGACTGTTAAGAATGTGTATTATGGCTACAAAAAAGTAGCTAAGTAAAAAAAAAATGAGTGGCCAATCTTTACTTTAAAACAGGGGTCAGGAACCTTTTTTTAAAATGCCCCCCAGTAGATAGGTAGTCCCAGTGTCATGGGTGCCCCTGTGATGTAGGTCTCGGATCGCAGGCACACCTGTGCCCCTCTCCGTAGCGACACCCCTTTCCAAACTCACTTAACCCACCACTTTCCGGCTCCCATCCCGGCTGGACAGCGCGCGCGCACCGGCATTCACGGATTTAAAGGGCCAGTGCGCTGCTGGTGCTGCCCACTTCCCGGTTTCCTATAAAGACCGGGGGCTACCAGATAGGTAGCCATTGCACATGACCCCCAGTATATAGGTAGCCACAGCACATGCCCCCAAATAGATAAGTAGCCACAGCACATTCCTTCCAGTAGATAGGTAGGCCCAGCAAAAAAAAAAAAAAGAATATTTACTTACCAGAACTATCAGCAGCCAGCTCCTCATCGCTCCCACGCTCTTCCCTTTGACCCAGGCTCAGGCGATAGCGCCTGGGTCGTACAGAGGACATAGGCAGCGGTAACATCACTGCCTGCGTCCAGTGATCAGTTTAAGAGACACAAAGCAGCCATCACTATTTATTAAAGATATGTCTGAGAGCCAGATGCACTCAACAAAAGAGCTATATCTGGCTCCCGAGCCATAGGTTCCCTACCCCTGCTTTAAGAAATCATTGCTTTCCCTATTTTTTAGTCAGAAAAGGTGAACGAATTGACTCTACATGCCTGTTTCCCACCGTGAAATTGGAGGAGGAGGGGTGATGGTGTGAGTGTTCAAAATTGAAGGTATACATGCAGCAGCATGCTGTTCCATCTAGTTTGCATTTAGTTGGACCATCATCTATTTTTCAACAGGACAATGGCCCCAAACACACCTACAAGCTGTGTAAGGGCTATTTGACCAAGAAGGAGAGTGAATGCGTGCTACTCCAGATGACCTTGCTTCCACAGAAAAAAAAACGGAACCCAATCAAGATGGTTTGGAGTGAGGCGGACCGCATAGTGAAGGCAAAATGGCCAACTAGTGCTAAGCATCTCTGGGAACTCCTTCAAAATTGTTGGAAGACCATTTGAGGTGACTACCTCTTGAAAAACATCAAGAGAATGCCAAGTGTCTGCTAAGCAGTAATCAAAATAAAAGGTGGCTACTTTGAAGAACCTAGAATATAAGACACATTTTCAGTTGTTTCACACTTTTTTGTTAAGTATATCAATCAAAATGTGTTCATTCATAGTTTTGATGCCTTCAGTGTGAATCTACAATTTTTATAGTCATGAAAATACAGAAAACTCTTTGAATGAGAAGGTGGTCTGTACTGTACACAGCTAAATCTTTCCTGTCACGTAATTTCAATGACTTTATTGTGTACTATTTGGGATTTGACTCCGCTATGAGGTTTCATTTATCTTTCTTTTGGGTTTTAATGTAGTACAGCACACCAGGATGACAAAGCACAGTCTGTCTTAAAATAAACCTGTCACCCTGAAAAACTGCACTAGGAGCTGCTTACTGAAGTAAGCAGCTCCTAATGCTAAAACAAATGCAGCAGTGTTACAATGTTAGCATTATCAGAAACCTCTGATAACGCTAACTAACACAACATTGCTGCGCTGTACACTGGAAACGCCGGATCGCTCTCAAAGCAGTCTGGCGTATTCATGAGGTGGCAAGCTTAGGGACGGTGACGGCCGAATGACATGCCACAGTTACTGCCGGTCTATGTACAGCGCTGCATTTGTTATAGCACTAGGAGCTGCTTACTTTAGTATGGATGACAGGTCCTCTTTAAGCCCTTAGCACAGTGACTTAGCGCTCTGCGTCTGATATACATCGGACGCAGAGCTGAAGCCGAACCAGCATAGGCATACACGGGGTGCCGACTGTAACTAATAGTTTTACAAGTTGAATGCCTTGGTCAGTGCAACTGTGGCATTTAACCTGTCTTGGGGGGGTCTTTCCCCCACGAACGGGGGCACCGATCATTGAAATGGCAGCTCTGGGGTCTGATCAGGATCCCAGAGCTGCCTGTAGGCACTGCCTGAAAGATGGTGTCTGTTACGTCATCTTAAAGGCACAGTGTCAGCCTATGCATGTACATCAGATGATTGCTTGTTCATGTCCCATGGTGAAAATAGTAAAAAAGGCTGGCGGTGCCAGCTCGGTGTGTTTGAAAACAGTTTACATGATAACCCAAATGCCGATTATATTCTGATTGTTTCCCTGTTTAGAGGAAAACGCTGAAAGAGATACAATCAACAGCTAAAGCCCAAAAGAATCCGAAATTTGCCATGTTGGTAGGGGCAAATTTCTGATGCAAGAGAAACTAGTCCATCACAGAGATAACTAACAGACGACAGATTCCCCTTTATCTGTCCTGGGCCCAGTTTTGACCAAGTGGCTCGATCCATAGTGCTGGTGCATTGGGCCGGAAGAGGGCCATTGTCGCAGCTGCAACTGGGACCGCCACCCACACACCTAACCCAACAAATAATCACACAACAGAAAAAATAACACTTGGTGGCAACATAGGGCGGATCGTGACTACTCTGGTGTACGCTGCATGTGGAGGCAAACGGCCTACCTCGGCAGTGTCCGCGCAATAACATGAAAACATAAAGGTGGCAGGACATTGCCAAGAACACAGACAAAAGTAATAATAAGAGATAGCAGGTATGAATGCGTGGCGTTGATTGGCCGGGAATTTCTGGGGGATAAGATAAGTCATTATTACCTTTTGCATCAGCTTTTCAGATGACACACGCAACGTGAAACAGATGCAGTAGTTTAGAACACCAAAGATGGAGCCCGGAGGGAGGGTGTCCTACCTAGATGGCGGTCCTTTGACAGAAGAGCATATAAGAACCAAGGAAGACAAATCATAGACATAAGCAAATACACACGAAAAGGCAAGCACGGTACAACTAGGATCCAGACCTAATCGAAGAGTCACATAATTCATAGGGAAATGGAAGCCAAAAAAAAGGAAGAAAAAACCCAAAGACCGGGTCAAGAGGGGGCAGGCCAGAGGGGCGGTGAAGGCGCGGGGAACGACAACAGAAGGGGGGGGGCGAAACCAGCAACCAACCAGGCCAAGCCAGCAACAACGCGTGTGGATGAAAAAATGATTGTGTATGTATAAAGGAATATTCCTGTTAATCTGGCATAGTATACAGGGAGCACAAATGTAAGGAATATATAATACAATATATAAAAAGGCTCCTAAAAATATGGTTAACCGCAAACTTCAACTTATTTATATTAATAAAATTACTTTTCACCAAGCGTATAGGTGTATAATAAAATGGTATATTAAACCCCAGCCAGAGAGTCCCAATAATGTGCCCTACTAAACTCACAATGGGGCACATTTACTAAGGGTCCGACAGGCGCATTTATGAGGGTTTTCCCGACTTTTTACCGTTTGCCCTGAAGTGCCCGGTTTTTGGTGCACACGATCGGATTGTGGCGCATTGGCGCCGGCTTTCATACCCACAAATGGGGGGCGTGGACGTCGGACACAGATTCGACAAACTGCGGAAATTAAAAAAACGAAATTGTTCACAAGATCAGCATCACATACACAGGAAGAAGAAGGGTGAACTCTGGCGGACCTCAGCGGGGAGCGACATATGCGAGGAAATTGGACGTACAATCTAGTAATTGGGTTTTATTGCACTTGTATACACCATAGTCACTTAAAAAGTAATTTTTATTGAAATAAATAAAGTTACAGTTACAATGGTAAAGGGGTTCTCTTTGGACCTCAGGCTCTTTTAGTATATTGTACTTAAGGCTGCAGCTAATTAAACATGTCATTAAGTATTGAGTTTTAAATAGATAGAGATAAATATGGTAATGGGAACTATTGGAAGCACTTCTGAAAAAATGTCTGTTCAGTCAGTTAGTAATATGTTTAGAATTTCCCATTAAAAAAAGAAAACCGGTTCTAACTAATAAAGAAGCATTCTTGACACACATATTTGCACATGATTCTGTCATCATATCAACATTATGACATTCGGCCTTAGGTCACCACTAACAAAAGAACATGTGGAGGAGCCCCTATGACATTTCTTCTGCAAATTGTTCACTCAAGGGCATGGCCTTTAGAAGAAACTCAAAAGGACGACTTCAACACACGTCTTCATTTACTTTAATGGTGCTGTACTGCAGGGGCCACCTGGTCATGAGTGGTGCTGTGTTAGAGAAGATCTGGTTTTAGGCATCATCATAATCAGACTGATTACTGAATAATTTACCAAATTTATTGTGAAAAACCATGCTTATACATGCAAAAATCATAAACAGAATAGTAACATAAATAGAAAAGTTGTATATCCAATTGTAAAATAGGAAAAGGGGTTGCGAAGCTTCATAACATGAGCTTTAGATTTGTAGTGGTTCAGTGAGCAAATTATGGTTCTATTCAATGATATATAACTATAACCTATGATGACAAGACAATCTCCTTAATTCAATAGTTTCATGATAAAAAAAAAAACAAACACACTATACCTAGATATCAGTATTAAACCTCACGGAAGCAGCAGAGCATTAGTGAGCTAATTAGTCTGTACTATGTTACAGACATATTCCCACAGTTACCCAAGAAGAAAAAAATAATGCCACCATATAAGAAATGGCTCTGTTATTTTCAATGGCTGCTTTATTAAAGCACCAAAGATCTGGGAGCTTGCATGAAGTCAACATTATGGGGCAGATTTACTTACCCGATACATTCGCGATCCAGCGGCGCGTTCTCTGCGCTGGATTCGGGTCTTCCGGCGATTCACTAAGGCAGTTCCTCCGACGTCCACCAGGTGTCGCTGCTGCGCTGAATGCACTGGAGTTCACCAAGCGGGGCCGAGTGAAGGTAAGCGCATGTCCCGCGACCCTTTTTTTAAATAATGCGCGGTTTTTCCGAATCCATCAGGTTTACGTTCGGCCACCCCCCGATTTCCGTTGCGGTGCGTGCCGGCGCTGATGCGCCACAATCCAATCGCGTGCGCCAAAAATCCCGGGGACAATCAGGAAAAATCGGCAAATCGGAAATATTCGGGTTACACGTCGGGAAAAACGCGAATCGGGCCTCAGTAAATGACCCCCTATATGCTCATTTGAATCTGCTTTTTACACATGTCAATGCAAATTCCATAGGGAGAAACAGTCAGTACAGAGATTACTCCTCCCAATGGCCATGTGTGCTTTATACAGGCCACAAACCGGGTTTTGGCGTTGGATAAGTTCTCTTGCACCTCCCTCCTCCATAGGGTGCTAGGCGGCGACATTCACCGATATGGGAGGGAATACTATCTGGCCTATACCTTGCAGCATGGCCATGGTGTAGCATGGTCACAAGTCATATAAAATATGTGACTGGTGTAATGACAAGTCATTGCTAGATCTGCACTAGTTAGTTTGTGCATATATACAGCCTGCCTGAGGCCCTCAGGGTAATGTTCACACAAGGAGGAAATATCTGTCAAATCAGATTTCTTCTGAAGATATGCCATGTTCTTTTTTCTTATGCAGCAGAAAAAAATCTGCAATACGCATCGGTTAAAATCAACAGAAAGTAGATTTTGAAGGGGACTTTCCACCCATATGAACATATCCTTTTACAGTTTACTAATTGTCAACAGCACTCCTGGCACATCTCTGTGTTAGAGTGAAACACCATTAAAAAGTTTAAACACATTAAAATGTAGAAACTGATTAGCTTGATTACATTCTACAATACATGTTCTACTTTTCTTATTTTTAGGTGTGTAGCTGACTTGGAGTAAGGAAGCATGGCCAAAAAACTTGGCTTGGAGTCTCCTTTAGCATTAATTAAAGACTCAAAACATATTAATAGGTGAGTTTTGTACTGGTGAATGATACATATAAAATATTCTTAATTTTATTTCTGCTGTAGAATTTCAGAAATTGAACTACCCCGTATATACTCGAGTAATAGTTGACCCAAGTATAAGCCGAGACCCTAATTTACCACCAAAAACTGTGAAACCTATTGTATATACATCCAGCCCAGCTTCCCCCAGCATATACACGCCAGCCCAGCTTGCCCCAGCAGTATACAGCCAGCCCAGCCTGCCCCCAGTAGTATACAGCCAGCCCACTGCCCCCAGTAGTATACAGCGCCCCAGTAGTATACAGCTTGCCCCCAGTAGTATACAGCTTCCCCCGTCTAACGCACACGCCTCCAGTAGTAACAGCCTGCCCCAGTAGTAACAGCCTGCCTCCAGTAGTATACAGCCTGCCCCCAGTAGTATAAACGCCCCCAGTATATACAGCTTGCCCCCAGTAGAATCAGCCTGCCCCATTAGTATACAGCGTGCCCCCAGTAGTATACAGCTTGCCCCCAGCATTAAAAAAAAAAACACTTATATACTCACCCTCCGGTGGCCTATGTGCAGCGCTGCTTCCCCGATGTCCGTGCGGTTCGTCTTCAGGCTTCCGCCCGTCTTCTTTCTTCTGTGGGCGCCGCCATCCTCTCCCCCAGCCACAGCCGACGAAGCTAGCCACGCGCATCGGGGGACAGCGCTGCCACATCGGGGCCACCGGAGGGTGAGTATGTAAGTTTATTATTTTTAAGTATTTTTAAGTATTTTTACTCTTTACACTTAAGTATATTACCTGTATAAGCCGAGGGGACGGTTGTCACATTTTTTGTGCTGAAAAACTCTGCTTATACATGAGTATATACGGTAATAAACCACTACCAGTATGTTGCAAGCGCTGAACACCTTCCAGATTGTTTCTGTTCTCATGGCCCAGTATGATGGCCTGATCCAGAAATCTACTTTGAAGTTAGTTGTAATTGGTTGTACAAGTCAAGGAGGCGTAGATTTTAAAACTGAAGTCAAGCTCACTCTTCTAAAAGCCCCCTTGTCATTTATGATCCGCATCCAGAGACATCACGAGGCAGATCTTCGAAGTCCGATGCACAATGTCAATCACAGAGGAGTCTGATGCACATGTCATCCACAGGATCCGATGCACAATGTCAATCACCAGGAGTCCGCACAATGTCATCACAGAGGAGTAAGCATTTAGACTTGACTTCAGTGTTAAACTCTCCTTCTCCTTGACTTTATACAACTAATTTACATCTCCCTTAAAGTTAATTTTCTGGATGATGCAATCACACTGGACCATGAGAGAAACAAAAACTAGAAGGTGTTACGCTGTTTGACAATATACTAGGCGTGGTTTAGTCGACAATTGCAGATGACAGGTTCCTTTAAAGGAAATTTGTCACAGCCAATGCCCCCTATTTAATCACTTATTTCAATGTTACCATCTGAACACTTTTTGAACATGTTATTCTCACACCACTATGTACAGTAATAACTTCTTAATTATCACCTAAACATTTTCTGCCGTATAAATATTCTATGGGTCCGATCCACTACTTTACTCTGAGGTGAGTATGTATGTTTATGGTGTGTATTCATTAGATGGCAGTCTAAGCACTCCTCTTTGCTTCTACAGAGAGCCGTCCCTTCACTCCTCCTCATTGATATTTCCACACTGGCCCTGTCAGCGAGTCTCCTGGGTAGGGTAAGGAGGCAGCATGGGTGTGCCAGGATAGCGGGGGGACAACTCAGCCAGAGAAATATTGTATTATCACTGTGCTAATCTCATATTTGTCTAAGGTTGAATAAAGGCAATTTTTGAAGCAAAATGGGAATGGAGAAAAAATGGAAGTGTGTAGTTTAACAATTAAATACAAAAACTGTTTTGTAGTTAGCATTTTAGGGTTTTGTTGCCATAGAAACATTTGCTGCAATAACATGGGGTAGAGGGCAGCAGTTCTAAGGCTCCTTTCGTCCTCTAATGGATGAGATTGTAGAGTTTGTCCTCCTAAAGAAAAACAGAAACGCCTCCATACTTTGAAGTTGCAGAATTGTGCAAAATTTGGCAGTACAAAGCACAATGAAAATATTCACAATGGCAATGGAAAGGGGAACAAAATGGATCTGAGTAATAAAACAGGACCTTTAGCTACTTAACATTAGCAAATTGTACCGCAGGGGCACATATACTTACCTGTCCATGAAGTTCACTGGAAGCGCATTGTCCGACGATAATGCACTCCCGCGATTCCACGCAGATCATTTGCTCTATTGTGCATGTGTCACTCTCTGTCACACTCCCAAGCTCAGTCCAAAATGTTCACCTACTTCTGTGTATGTAGTGCTTGTCTTGCGACACAATTTGAAAGTTAAATCCGTGCTCAGCCCCGATCATTGGATCGTCCGACACACCCCCCCCCCAATTTGTGTCGCATGAAACTGGCGCAGCTGCCCAAAAAAACTATACAATGCAACACATCCCACACAGACACCTGTTAAATTTGTCCACGCCATGCATTCCCTGAAAAGACGAACAGTCTGGCAAAGTGCGATCCGCGACCCTTAGTAAATCAGCCCCAAGTGCGTTGTGCGGCATAATGCACTGTACAGCGATCTCTAAGATCGAGCGCCCGAAATCATGCATGTGTCGCTTCCAGCTCATGTCTGACAGAGTTCACCATCTTTTTATTAGCATTATTAGCATTCAGAGACTTCACCAGAGGTCACAGTGGGCAGAGGGGTCCGTATTAACTAGGGTCCGTCTTAAGTAGGAGACTGTCTGTATAAAAACACTCTGCTAGAAACCTCTAATTTATGACTTTCAAGCCAAAACCAATATTGCCATATGTATTTCATTATGTCATTCCATTTATCATTTGCTTAGCTGTTTCTCGCATTATTTTGCTGTTATATAACTCTGTACAGAATGAAATGATTTATTGGTATCATTGTGGATCTTGCTCGGTTGACATCTACTACACTTCAGTCTATGAATACGAATTATGTAACACCAATTACAGGTATTAAATCTTCCTGTGTTGAAAGTGCATGGATTGTACAACACAGGCACTTAGAGAGCAACTCTGCTTCCACGCTGTATGCTTATGGTTTGGAGAACAGAGATGGAAAGGATAATCACAGTGTAGCATAGACATGTGCTAAGGCATCATGGAATTGATGGTAGAACACAAGAGAAATCTCATAATCCAAACGGGTTTTTGTTTAATCTGAGAAAAGACAGTTTGAAGAGTGCAGAAATATATGAGGTGTGATCGTGGTATACAGTAATTGGTGGGTTCAGGGATGGAAAACTATTTTCCACTAATATGTTTTTCCATCGCCTTACCTTTACTGTATGAGTTGTGCTTACTTAAACACGCAGGGGATGACTTTGTTTGCTATCTAGGAACCATGCACTGTTTACTGAGACTGGGACTATTATAGACAATCTAGCTGTTCCTGTCATTGGTTAAATTAATAGTGATTCCCTAGTACAGAAAAATGAATAGTGTCCACAGAAAATTCATACAACAGTTACTTCATTTACACCACACACTGGATTACAATAACAAATAATGGGGCACATTTACTTACCCAGTCCTGTCACGATCCCCGATCCAGACTTTCCGACGAGGATGAAGTCCGGCGCGATTCACCAAGATCGTGTGCCCCATGTCCTGCATGTGTCGCTTCCCTGCTGAGGTGCGCCGGAGTTCACCTTCGTCTTCCCGGAGTATGCGAGTGTGACACAATTTGAGTTTTAAAGCCACGCTTAGTCCGAATCAGTATCCGACAGCAGGCCCCCCCCCCCCCCGGATTTGTGTCTCCAAAATGCGATCGCATGCGCCAAAAACCCCTGTTAAATGCTGCACAAAGACGGAAATGCAGTGCGTGGACTCTTGGTAATTGTGCCCCAATGTCATTATAGAAGCTATCATCATGCAAACTAGATCAATCCTAAAAGCCATCTTTTAAAGATTATTATTTCAATTATTACAAAAAGTTAGTTGGTTCCAAGATTTTGCTACTGTTGGACTCTATCTCTTTATTGTAGTGAGACCGGTATAGATAATACAAAGGGCTTTTACAATGCAAAGATGTTGCCATGGATTGTGCTTTGCATATGATCCTGGTTGCTAGTTATGAACACAAAGGATTTTGCAGGGCATGTCTTTGAATCTCATTTGGGTGTGGAATAATGTAAATAACGCAGGCTAAAGATTATCAAATAAGCAGAATGATTGTGGTTTATTTGTAGTGTAACACATTCTATTTATTCTTGTGTACACATCCCTATACTTTAGCCCCTTAAGGCCATTTATAGCTTAAGGCTAGCCCATTTTTTGTTTCTGATGGTCGTTGTATGGTTATAACTTTTTAACACTGTTACCTAGCAAAGCAATGCTGAGATTGTTTTTCCCCACATTGTACTTCATTTTAGTGGTAAATTTTGGCTGATAGTTTTGCGTTTATTTCAAAAAAAAGAAAAATAATTATCGATTAATTACTTTATTTTTTAATGGATAACATTTTTTTTAGTAAGCAGCTCCTAGTGCTATAACAAATGCAGCGCTGTACATAGACCGCGGCAGTAACGTGGCATGTCATTCGGCCGTCACCGTCCCTAAGCTTGCCACTCATGAATACGCCAGACTGCTTTGAGAGCGATCCGGCGTTTCCAGTGTACAGCGCAGCAATGTGTGTTAGTTAGCGTTATCGGAGTGTTCTGATAATGCTAACATTGTAACACGCTGCATTGTTTTAGCATTAGGAGCTGCTTACTTCAGTAAGCAGCTCCTAGTGCAGTTTTCAGGGTGACAGGTATTTAAGACAGACTGTGCTGTCATCCTGGTGTGCTGTCTACATTAAAACCCAAAAGAAAGATAAATGAACCTCATAGCAGGAGTCAAATCCCAAATAGTACACAATAAAGTCATTGAAATTACGTGACAGGAAAGATTTAGCTGTGTACAGTACAGACCACCTTCTATTCAAAGAGTTTTCTGTATTTTCATGACTATAAAAATTGTAGATTCACACTGAAGGCATCAAAACTAAGAGATAACACATTTGTTGATATACTTAAACAAAAAGTGTGAAAACAACTGAAAATGTCTTATATTCTAGGGTCTTCAAAGTAGCCACCTTATTTTGATTACGGTAGCAGACACTTGGCATTTCTTGATGGTTTTCAAGAGGTAGTCACCTCAAATGGTCTTCCAACAATTTTGAAGGAGTTCCAGAGATGCTTAGCACTAGTTGGCCATTTTGCCTTCACTATGCGGTCCCCTCACTCCAAACCATTTGATTGGGTTCCGTTTTTTTTCTGTGGAAGCAGGTCATCTGGAGTAGCACCCATTCACTCTCCTTCTTGGTCAAATAGCCCTTACACAGCTTGTAGGTGTGTTTGGGGCCATTGTCCTGTTGAAAAATAAATGATGGTCCAACTAAATGCAAACTAGATGGAACAGCATGCTGCTGCATGTATACCTTCAATTTTGAAAACTCACACCATCACCCTCTCCTCCAATTTCACGGTGGGAAAACAGGCATGTAGAGTCAAGGCAGGACTTTAGTATGGATGACAGGTCCTCTTTAAGCCCTTAGCACAGTGACTTAGCGCTCAGCGTCTGATATACATCGGACGCAGAGCTGAAGCCGAACCAGCATAGGCATACACGGGGTGCCGACTGTAACTAATAGTTTTACAAGTTGAATGCCTTGGTCAGTGCGACTGTGGCATTTAACCTGTTTTGGGGGGGGGTCTTTCCCCCACGAACGGGGGCACCGATCATTGAAATGGCAGCCCTGGGGTCTGATCAGGATCCCAGAGCTGCCTGTAGGCACTGCCTGAAAGATGGTGTCTGTTACGTCATCTTAAAGGCACAGTGTCAGCCTATGCATGTACATCAGATGATTGCTTGTTCATGTCCCATGGTGAAAATAGTAAAAAAGTAAAAAAAAATGTTATCCATTAAAAAATAAAGTAATTAATCGATAATTATTTTTCTTTTTTTTTGTAAATAAACGCAAAACTTATCAGCCAAAATTTACCACTAAAATGAAGTACAACATGTGGGGAAAAACAATCCAAAATTTACCACTAAAATGAAGTACAACATGTGGGGAAAAACAATCTCAGAATCGCTTTGCTAGGTAACAGTGTTAAAAAGTTATAACCATACAAAAAATGGGACTGAGCCTTAAGCTATAAAATGGCTACGTCCTTAAGGGGCTAAAGTGTATGGGATGTGTACACAAGAATAAATAGAATGTGTTACACTACAAATAAACCACAATCATTCTGCTTATTTGATAATCTTTAGCCTGCGTTATTTACATTATTCCACACCCAAATGAGATTCAAAGACATGCCCTGCAAAATCCTTTGTGTTCATAACTAGCAACCAGGATCATATGCAAAGCACAATCCATGGCAACATCTTTGCATTGTAAATAGCCCTTTGTATTATCTATAATAGGTCTCACTACAATAAAGAGATAGAGTCCAACAGTAGCAAAATCTTGGAACCAACTAACTTTTTGTAATAATTGAAATAATAATCTTTTAAAAGATGGCTTTTAGGATTGATCTAGTTTGCAATGATGATAGTTTCTATAATGACATTGGGGCACATTTACCAAGAGTCCACGCACTGCATTTCCGTCTTTGTGCAGCATTTAACAGGGGTTTTTGGCGCACGTGATCGCATTTTGGAGACACAAATCTTTAAAACTCAAATTGTGTCACACTCGCATACACCGGGAAGACGAAGGTGAACCCCGGCGGACCTCAGCAGGGAAGAGACACATGCAGGACATGGGGCACACGATCTTGGTGAATCGCGCCGGACTTCATCCTCGTCGGAAAGTCCGGATCGGGGATCGCGACAGGACTGGGTAAGTCAATGTGCCCCATTATTTGTTATTGTAATCCAGTGTGTGGTGTAAATGAAGTAACTGTTGTATGAATTTTCTGTGGACACTATTACTTTTTCTATACTAGGGAATCACTATTAATTGAACCAATGACAGGAACAGCTAGATTGTCTATGATAGTCCCAGTCTCCGTAAACAGTGCATGGTTCCTAGATAGCAAACAAAGTCATCCCCTGCGTGTTTAAGTAAGCACAACTCAATACAGTATAAAGGTAAGGCGATGGAAAAACATATTAAGTGGAAAAATAGTTTTCCATCCCTGAACCCACCAATTACTGTATACCACGATCTACACCTCATATATTTTCTGCACTCTTCAAACTGTCTTTTCTCAGATTAAACAAAAACCCCGTTTGGATTATGAGATTTCTCTTGTGTTCTACCATCAATTCCATGATGCCTTAGCACAGTGAAGGCGAACCTTTTAGCGACCGAGTGCCCAAACTGCAAACCCAAATCCCCTTCACTTCTCGCGAGGTGCCAACCCAAATTAGAGCAGTATTTTATTGCTCCCTGTTTTTCAACAATGTTCAATCATATTGGCCTCTTGAGGACACCACCACAGTAGAAAGGAGAAGGAAAAATCTGCATCATTGTAGCTTCTTTCCAGTGTCCCTCTGTACACAGAGAATCATGGGGCCAGTAGGAAGTCCTTCAGAGATAATTAGGCCTGTCAACACATTCTCCCTCTTCCTACAGTCCCAAGTAAGTATCAGTTTAAAATATGACTGAAAGCAGCATCTTTTAAGTTGCTTGGAACTCCACGCAGATTCTTTGAGTCCTGTCTGGTGTGCTGGGGCAATGGCCCGGGTGCCCACAGAAAGGGCTCCGAGTGCCGCCTCTGGCACCCGTGCCATAGGTTCGCCACCACTGCCTTAGCACATGTCTATGCTACACTGTGATTATCCTTTCCATCTCTGTTCTCCAAACCATAAACATACAGTGTGGAAGCAGAGTTGCTCTCTAAGTGCCTGTGTTGTACAATCCATGCACTTTTCAACACGGGAAGATTTAATACCTGTAATTGGTGTTACATAATTCGTATTCATAGACTGAAGTGTAGAATGTCAACCGAGCAAGATCCACAATGATACCAATAAATCATTTCATTCTGTACAGAGTTATAAACAGCAAAATAAATGCTGAGAAACAGCTAAGCAAATGATAAATGGAATGACATAATGGAAATACCATATGGGCAACATTGGTTTTGGCTTGAAAGTCCATTAAATTAGAGGTTTCTAGCAGAGTGTTTTTATACAGGCAGTCTCCTACTTAAAGACGGACCCTAGTTAAATACGGACCCCTCTGCCCACTGTGACCTCTGGTGAAGCTCTCTGAATGCTAATAATGCTAATAAAAAGATGGTGAACTCTGTCAGACATGAGCTGGGAAGCGACACATGCATGATTTCGGGCGCTCGATCTTAGAGAATCGCTGTACAGTGCATTATAGCCGCACAACGCACTTTGGGGCTGATTTACTAAGGGTCGCGGATCGCACTTTTGCCAGACTTTTCGTCTTTTTCGGGGAATGCATGGCGTAGACAGATATTTAACAGGTGTCTGCGCTGGGATTGTGTTGCATGTGATAGTTTTTTGGCGCAGCTGCGCCAGTTTCCATGCGACACAAATTGGGGGGGGGGGCTGTCGGACGATCCAACTGATTCGGGCTGAGCACGGGATTTAACTTTCAAATTGTGTCGCAACACAATGCACTTACATACACCATGAAGAAGGTGAACTCTGTTGGACCTGAGCGGGGAAGTGACACATGCACGACATCGAGCAAATGATCTGAGTGAATCGCGGAGTGCATTATCGTCGGACAATGCGCTTCCAGTGAACTTCGTTGGACAGGTAAGTATATGTGCCCCTTGCGGTACAATTTGCTAATGTTAAGTAGCTAAAGGTCCTGTTTTTCATTACTCAGATCCATTTTGTTCCCCTTTCCATTGCCATTGTGTAATTATTTATCATTGTGCCTTTGTACTGCAAATTTTGCACAGTTCTGCAACTTCAAAGTATGGAGGCGTTTCTGTTTTTCTTTAGGAGGACAAACTCTACAATCTCATCCATTAGAGGACGAAAGGAGCCTTAGAACTGCTGCCCTCTACCCTACATGTTATTGCAGCAAATGTTTCTATGGCAACCAAACCCTAAAAATGCTTAACTACAAAACAGTTTTTGTATTTAATTGTTAAACTACACACTTCACATTTTTTCTCCATTCCCATTTTGCTTCAAAAATTGCCTTTATTCAACCTTAGACAAATATGAAGATTAGCACAGTGATAATACAATATTTCTGGCTGAGTTGTCCCCCCGCTATCCTGGCACACCCACTGCTGCCTCCTTACCCTACCCAGGAGACTCGCTGACAGGGCCAGTGTGGAAATATCAATGAGGAGGAGTGAAGGGACGGCTCTCTGTAGAAGCAAAGAGGAGTGCTTAGACTGCCATCTAATGAATACACACCATATAAACATACATACTCACCTCAGAGTAAAGTAGTGGATCGGACCCATAGGAATTATTATACACGGCAGAAAATGTTTAGGTGATAATTAAGAAGTTATTACTGTACATAGTGGTGTGAGAATAACATGTTCAAAAAGTGTTCAGATGGTAACATTGAAATAAGTGATTAAATAGGGGTGCATTGTTGCTGTGACAAATTTCCTTTAAAGGAAACCTGTCATCTGCAATTGTCTAATAAACCACGCCTAGTATATTGTCAAACAGCGTAACACCTTCTAGTTTTTGTTTCTTTCATGGTCCAGTGTGATTGCATCATACAGAAAATTAACTTTAAAGTGAGATGTAAATTAGTTGTATAAAGTCAAGGAGAAGGAGAGTTTAACACTGAAGTCAAGTCTAAATGCTTACTCCTCTGTGATTGACATTGTGCATCGGACTCCTGTGTGATTGACATTGTGCATCAGACTCCTCTGTGATTGACATTGTGCATCGGACTTCAGAAGATCTGCCTCGTGATGTCTCTGGATGCAGGATGATAAATGACAAGGGGGCTTTTTGAGAAGAGTGAGCTTGACTTCAGTTTTAAAATCTACGCCTCCATGACTTTGTACAACCAATTTACAACTAACTTCAAAGTAGACTTTCTGGATCAGGCCATCATACTGGGCCATGAAAGAAACACAATCTGGAAGGTGTTCAGCTGCTTGGCAACATACTGGTAGTGGTTTATTACCGTATATACTCATGTATAAGCAGAGTTTTTCAGCACAAAAAATGTGACAACCGTCCCCTCGGCTTATACAGGAGTCAATATACTTAAGTGTAAAGAGTAAAAAATACTTAAAAATACTTAAAAAATAATAAACTTACATACTCACCCTCCGGTGGCCCCGATGTGCAGCACTGCTGGCTGGGGGAGAGAGATGGCGGCGCCCAGCAGAAGAAAGAAGACGGGCGTGGAAGCCTGAAGACGAACCGCACGGACATCGGGGAAGCAGAGCTGCACATCAGGGCCACCGGAGGGTGAGTATATAAGTTGTTTTTTTTTAATCCTGGGGGCAAGCTGTATACTACTGGGGGCACGCTGTATACTACATGGGGCAGGCTGTATTCTACTGGGGGCAAGCTGTATACTACTGGGGGCAGGCTGTATACTACTGGGGGCAGGCTGTATACTACTGGGGGCAAGCTGTATACTACTGGGGGCAAGCTGTATACTACTGGGGGCAGGCTGGGCTGGCTGTATACTACTGGGGGCAGGCTGGGCTGCCTGTATACTGCTGGGGGCAAGCTGGGCTGGCTGTATACTGCTGGGGGCAAGCTGGGCTGGATGTATACTACAATAGGTTTTCACAGTTTTTGGTGGTAAAATTAGGGGTCTCGGCTTATACTTGGGTCAACTTATACTCGAGTATATACGGGGTAGTTCAATTTCTGCAAATTCTACAGCAGAAATAAAATTAAGAATATTTTATATGTATCATTCACCAGTACAAAACTCACCTAGTAATATGTTTTGAGTCTTTAATTAATGCTAAAGGAGACTCCAAGCCAAGTTTTTTGGCCATGCTTCCTTACTCCAAGTCAGCTACACACCTAAAAATAAGAGAAAAGTAGAACATGTAATTGTAGAATGTAATCAAGCTAATCAGTTTCTACATTTTAATGTGGTTTAAAACTTTTTAATGGTGTTTCACTCTAACACAGAGATGTGCCAGGATGTGCTGTTGACAATTAGTAAACTGTAAAAGGATATGTTCATATGGGTGGAAAGTCCCCTTCAAAATCTACTTTCTGTTGATTTTAACCGATGCGTATTGCAGATTTTTTTCTGCTCGAATAAGAAAAAAGCAACATGGCATATCTTCAGAAGAAATCTGATTTGACACAGATATTTTCCTCCTTGTGTGAACATTACCCTGAGGCCTCAGGCAGGCTGTATATGCACAAACTACAACTAGTGCAGATCTAGCAATGACTTGCATTACACCAGTCACATATTTTATATGACTTGTGACCATGCTACACCATGGCCATGCTGCAAGGTATAGGCCAGATAGTATTCCCTCCCATATCGGTGAATGTCCGCCTAGCACCCTATGGAGGAGGGAGGTGCAAGGAGAACTTATCCAACAGGCCAAAACCCAGTTTGTGGCCTGTATAAAGCACACATGGCCATTGGGAGGAGTAATCTCTGTACTGACTGTTTCTCCCTATGGAATTTGCATTGACATGTGTAAAAAGCAGATTCAAATGAGCATATAGGGGGTCATTTACTAAGGGCCCGATTCGCGTTTTTCCCGACGCGTAACCCGAATATTTCCGATTTGCGCCGATTTTTCCTGAATTGCCCCGGGATTTTGGCGCACGCGATTGGATTGTGGCGCATCAGCGCCGGCACGCACCCAACGGAAATCGGGGGTGTGGCCGAACGTAAACCTG
>CM033641.1:106538014-106573014 GCA_019512145.1 Engystomops pustulosus | reverse complement strand
AATTTGGTAAATTATTCAGTAATCAGTCTGATTATGATGATGCCTAAAAACCAGATCTTCTCTAACACAGCACCACTCATGACCAGGTGGCCCCTGCAGTACAGCACCATTAAAGTAAATGAAGACGTGTTGAAGTCGTCCTTTTGAGTTTCTTCTAAAAGGCCATGCCCTTGAGTGAACAATTTGCAGAAGAAATGTCATAGGGGCTCCTCCACATGTTTCTTTTGTTAGTGGTGACCTAATGGCCGAATGTCATAATGTTGATATGATGACAGAATCATGTGGAAAATATGTGTGTCAAGAATGCTTCTTTATTAGTTAGAACCGGTTTCTTTTTTTAATGGGAAATTCTAAACATATTACTAACTGACTGAACAGACATTTTTTCAGAAGTGCTTCCAATAGTTCCCAATTACCATATTTATCTCTATCTATTTATAAACTCAATACTTAATGACATGTTTAATTAGCTGCAGCCTTTAAGTACAATATACTAAAAGAGCCTGAGGTCCAAAGAGAACCCCTTTACCATTGTAAACTGTAACTTTTATTTATTTCAATAAAAATTACTTTTTAAGTGACTATGGTGTATACAAAGTGCAATAAAAACCCAATTACTAAGATTGTACGTCCAATTTCCTGCATATGTCGCTTCCCCGCTGAGGTCCGCCAGAGTTCACCCTTCTTCTTCCTGGTGTATGTGACTGCTGATCTTGTGACACAATTTCGTTTTTAATTTCCGCAGTTTGTCCGAATCTGTTGTCCGACGTCCACGCCCCCCCATTTGTGTGGTATGAAAGCCGGCGCCAATGCGCCACAATCCGATCGTGTGCACCAAAAACCCGGGGCACTTCAGGGCAAAACGGTAAAAAGTCGGGAAACCCGTCATAAATGCGCTGTTCGGACCCTTAGTAAATGTGCCCCATTGTGAGTTTAGGAGGGCACATTATTGGGACTCTCTGGCTGGGGTTTAATATACCATTTTATTATACACCTATACAGCTTGGTGAAAAGTAATTTTTATTCAGATAAATGAAGTTGAAGTTTGCGGTTAACCATATTTTTAGGAGCCTTTTTATATATTGTATTTATATATTCCTTACATTTGTGCTCCCTGTATACTATGCCAGATTAACAGGAATATTCCTTTATACATACAAAATATATTTTTCTCCACACGAACGTGTTCAGACTATGGAAATGGTCCTGGTTGCTGGTTCTACACAAATTATGTGTATGTTAACCGAGCATTCAATGAAACTATGGACTGAAAATATTGAACAGGATGGGAATCCTTGTATCAAACAGAAAGGACTCCCAGGCTTACAGTACCAGTGCTGCAGTTTAGCCAGCAGACGGTCCTGTCATCATATTTATGCATGATGCAAGGACTCCCATCCAGTAGGACCATTATACATGTCTGTTTCCACAAACTGAACATGTTCACGTTGAGCTGGCCTCTGAAAGATGATTAAAAAGAATAAATGAAAACTAAAAAGACATCAAGGCAAATAAAACAAAAGAATTCATAAATGAACCATAAATGCCTGATTACTGGCAATGCCTCACATTTATCAATAGAGAGGAAAACTGCAGGTAGTGCAGTTTGCCTCACTAAAATGCAGAGTACACCAGATTATTAAAGACCGCTCCTATAGTGCACCATTTTTTCTGGTACACTTAGATTGTGTTGGGGCGGACACAGTGCAGCTGCGACACATGGCAACATACATCTATTTATGTGCAAACTGCACCAGAAAACTGGCACAGAGCATTTTATAAACATGGGCCAATGACATATAAAACCCAGGGGAAATTACTGTTAGTTACTGTTACTGTTAATTCATTCATGTGTGAATTACTGTTTCTCTTTCATCAGAAATTTGCAAAACACAAACTGATCAAACTCATTAGGATATATTTATTTTCTGGCCTTTAGACTGTTTGATTGTATATCTTTCATGTTTTAAATTATTAAAAAGGAAACAATCAATAATTAAAATAAGAATTCCTGTGTTATCACTGCTAAAATGTTTTTCAAAAACACAGAGCATGGAACCAGAAGCAGTTGGTTGTAGGCTCAGTGCAATTACCAGAACATGTAACTAGAGCCACAGCCATTCACGTGAATGTGTGTTGGAAATATGACTTCTAGCCACTAAGAAAGGCAGAGAGCCAAATTTTAAAAACTTCTTGCTCTGTGATTATAATGGCCTAAACATTTTATTGGCGAAAGTGCTAGGTGTAATATTCTCACTGATCTGATATTATTTGCCTATCCTCTAGACCATCAAAAGAATTCCTGGACAGCCCCATTAAAAGTGTCATTTAGCACTGTTTCTGGGAAGGTTAAACCATTTCTGATAAATTATCCAACTCCATTGGCAGAATAATACTATTTACCAATATAGACAATTGTTGTTCAGAAGCATACGATTGTTACTCACTGCCTAAATCAGTAAAAATTGTTCTGCAGTTTTCCTCTGATTTTCTACTCAAATAACGGAAGCCTAAAGTAAGTGCTACAAACCTACACTAACTGAAGCCATTAAATATTAATATGATAAATTTTGTGATGGAAGTTGATAGCCAAAATGTAGGGTAAACTGGGCCTAGCATTTGTCTGTATTATTACAAGTCTAACATAAAAAACAACATGTTATACAAAATATTGATACTGATGTACAATGACAAGATAACATGTTCATGAAACCATAATAACTAAGATATAGCTAGACCAGCTATTTACATATATCCTTTACAACTGTTTATCCATAAATGGCATTAACTCTTTTGAGTTAAAGATAAAAAGAAAACATGAATGTGCAGTAACCTTTACCGGATATCAGTGTATATACATGGCAACAACAAATTACAATCAAATACAGTCATTTTACATTTCATTACATAACGTCATTATACATCACCAATCCTGCTCCTATCAGCCAGAGAGAAAAACTGGTTTGTAGTGTATTGCAACAGCTATGCGGATGTAACTATAGTTTAAAATACCACCAATAGTTTCTGAGAATCTTAGGAAGAAAGAATTGCATGAGATAACAGTTCATGAGCACATCCCACACTGGTCATCAGCACTACATTCCCAGGAGAACCATCACCCATATGCTTGATCCCTAACTGTTTTAAAGTCTTCTACCCAAAAAAAGAAGAGATGGGACAAAAACCTTAAAGTTTACGTGTAGGAGAACATTAAGTAGAATCTGCATTTATTTCCTCATGGTGGGATATGGATCTCTGTGTCACTCAACCATTCTGGCTAAGGGATAATGCCATGGGTGTTATCCAGTTGCCCCCATTGGTTTTACAGGAATCTTGACTTTGCGGCAACGGCAATACAGTGCTACCTAGTAAAGTAGTTCTAGTGTGAGTCACAGTTAGCCCTTGAAAGTCAGAAGACACCAGTTTGAAACACTAGACCTCAAGCATAGAATAATCAGAATTAGTCCAGAGTCGCGGCAAGCAGCAGCCAGGCTACAAACCGTAGGTCAGGGCAGACGGAACCCAAGATACAAGCTAAAGATCAGGGTGGTTAGAATTAGGGTCAGATGAAGCTGAAGTCATTAACAGACACTATGACACTATGTCACATATCATAACTGGAGTTGTAGAACAGCGAGAGTCAAAAAACAATAATTCAGATAATTGCAGTTTTGTAGATACAGGCAGTCCACGGGTTACGTACAAGATAGGGTCCGGAGATTTGTTCTTAAGTTGAATTTGTATGTAAGTCGAAACTGTATATTTTATAATTGTAGATCCAGAAAAAAACAATGAACATGATGCTCAGGCTTCTCCCATTAAGGGAATGTGTGCACAGATTTGTATGGGGCACTTTAGATGCTGGAGTACCGTCAATTTAAATCTTTGGAGTCAGCATGCGGGACCACAGAGCCACCAGTTAGTGGCACCAGAAGACACATGTACAGGACATTATAGCAAGGTAATGGAGGAATCAGGATGGGGACGCACTTTGTGGCACATGGTAGTGCAACTCATACCACATCCCTATAAATCATGCCACTTTTGGGCACGAGACTGATTTTCAAGCTGCCAAATTTGCATTCATGTAAAGATACTAATTATGTTGTACCTGAGCTTTTTTCTATTAAAGGAAATCTACCACCTTGATGAGGGATTGTAAATCAAGAACACATACATACTAGTGTGTGCCTCCTCTGGCATGATCTGCTCTAAGCTCCCTATGTCCTTATTTTTAAGAAAAAAGGGGCTTTAAATATTATGCAATGAGCCTGAGGGGCTCTAGGTTCCATAGATGTTAAAGGAGCCTTAAGCCCCTCAGATTCATTTGCATAAAAGCCTTTTTTTTCAAACCAGGACATTAGAAGCTAAAAGAAGAGTGGATCCTGCTATAGGGGTCACACACCAGTATGTATGTGTTCTTGGTTTACAATCCTTCATCCTGGTAGTAGATGTCCTTTTCATAATTTGGGATTATAATGCAACAATTATGTTTACAACCATCCACAAAGGAGAAGAAACCCTCACCCTTTTATCTCATGAATGCTCACATTACATTGCTAGGCCTGACAGCTACTAGAATGGTGTAGAATGTTAGGCTGCTACAATGTGCTCCTAGCAGTATTTGGTAGCCACAAGAGGCTCCATGACAGCATGCGACAGTCAATTGTGCCCCCACAACTCTATGTTTTAGCCTGAGGTGTTACAATGAAATTGTGCAAGCCACAGGTTCCCAAATAAGAATGCCAACCACAGGTGTCCATGTCACTGGTGTCTGCATAACCGTGTGTCACTGCCGCAGGTGCATCCAAAAGAGGACTGGCACATGCCAGCAACAGGTGCTACTGTAAGACTACATTCAAAAGAACGCTTGGGGGACGTATATATACTTCAATGGTCTCACGGCGCCGTACGGGAGCGGTACGGTGCAGCACACGTGCGACACTGTACCGTTCCATAGCCCGTAGAAAGATCGGAATAAGGCTCCGGGTCCTATGTTACTCTATGGAGAGGGGCGGGGGTGAGTGGTGCTCTCCCCCTCCTCCTCTCCCCGGCGTCGATGTATGCCCGCTGTACTTCGGTACAGCAGGCATACATCATGTGAATATGGCCTAAGAGTGTTTGCCATCCATAGTTTATTACAGAATAGTGTATCTTGGCTAAAAGTGCCCTAATAACAGTGTATTCAAGCCACAGGTGTCGGAAATGTTTTTTAAATACAGATACCCCCATAAAGATAATGTTTGGGTTTTTTTGGTACTTTATTCATATTGGAAGCCATTCCTTTAAATTGGGGTCTATCAGGTTTATATCCTGATGTTCATGGATACTTTGATTAGTAGAATATGACATCCACCTCTTTTATATTTCTCTGACAAGTGATGAAAGTGGTTTTAAATGAAGTCTTATTTTATAAATTTTTAAAACTTACAGATTCCTTTGGAGGTACTCAGAAGTACTTGGCATGAATATGGTAGAAAACTACTGCTTTAATGCACTATATCTTATTGCAGTACAAATAAAAAGTGACACTGTTGACACTAATAGGACCATATCTACCTGTGCAAGGTCACACTAACTTGTAAGACCCAATGGACATGTTCACCAAATGGGCAATAATCAATTATTCCAGTCCCCATATGAGAATGCATATGTTTTTAATAGGCAGAATGGGGGAAGCCATCTCGATAGAGAAGGAAAGGGTAGAGCATGGGTAAAGTCCAACATGTTCTACCCTTCTTTCTGCCACCATTTGCCATGGCTCTCTCCCATTAAATTATCAGCCAATTAATATCCAGATTTAGACAATACACATATAATGTGTTATTGCAGCTTTATTTTAATTACAACTGTAGACAAAGTAGAAACTGACAGAACTTGTGATAAGGCTTCAAAGAAGAATTAAACCAATCCTTGATCCTTTTTTTTTTACAAACAGATGCTAAAGGATACTTATGGACTCCACTTATTGAAATGGGGTCAATAAGGTCAATAAATAATTTAAATGGCAAGAACATCAAACTGAAAAATCGGTACCATCACAAATACTGTAAACAAAACAAATGTGCACAAATCCTGAGTTCACTGATAAAATGTATACAGAAATATGAGAAAAATATAGAATATACACTCACCGGCCACTTTATCAGAAATATGAGAAAAATATAGAATATACACTCACCGGCCACTTTATCAGGTACACCTGTCCAACTGCTCGTTAACACTTAATTTCTAATCAGCCAATCACATGGCGGCAACTCAGTGCATTTAGGCATGTAGACATGGTCAAGACAATCTCCTGCAGTTCAAACCGAGCATCAGTATGGGCAGGGGTGCGGCACAGGAGCCGGCCGCCGCCGGGTGAATGTGATGGGCGGCGGTAAGGGGGCGGCGGGGGCGGTAAGATGTGCCAGCTGGTACCCATGCCAGCGGGCAGGAGCCCTACACCGCCCCCTAGTCTAGCAGGAGGTGTGCCGCCTGAGGCGAGAATCTCAACTCGCCTCATGACAGGTGCGCCCCTGAGTATGGGGAAGAAAGGTGATTTGAATGCCTTTGAACGTGGCATGGTTGTTGGTGCCAGAAGGGCTGGTCTGAGTATTTCAGAAACTGCTGATCTACTGGGATTTTCACCCCCAACCATCTCTTTGGTTTACAGGGAATGATCCGAAAAAGAAAAAACATCCAGTGAGCGGCAGTTCTGTGGGTGGAAATGCCTTGTTGATGCCAGAGGTCAGAGGAAAATGGGCAGACTGGTTCGAGCTGATAGAAAATCTCTGAGGAATGCTTCCAGCACCTTGTTGAATCTATGCCACGAACAATTGAGGCAGTTCTGAAGGCAAAAGGGGGTCCAACCCGTTACTAGCATGGTGGGAAATATTTTTCATAGCAACAAAAAGGACAGTTGGCAAAAACATTGCTTCCTGTGAAAGTGTGGAGAACAATCTGTAGGTCAGCACATGTTCCGCATGGCTTCAAAAGACACAATGTAGACTTTCATCTCTATTCTGTAAATGCTTACTTAGTTAAACATTGATTCAAATGCTGAAGCTGAATTCTTTGATAAGTACATAAAGAAAAACACATTGAGCCTTGAATCTTGTTTTTGTTTATGGCACATATGACCTCAGTATCTTCTGAGATGAATAAAAGAACACTAAATTATCATAACCAAATGACCTACACATACTTGTTCTGAAATATATATATATGTTATATCAGGGAAAAGGGAATTTACTTGAGGATTACCGGCTATTTGGTTAAAGTGAAGCAGTATTCTATGTAAGATTAGCAAATTCCACTTACCTTAATACATGCATTTCACTTTCTGATCCGCAATTTCCCCAAGAAAACATGACAGTCTTGAAGTGACCTGACGGCTCACCTGAGTAGTTTATAAAAGACAAAGGAAAGTTAATTATTACTCCTCCAGCCGTACAGGTATAGGAAATCTTAGCCACTCCTTTTTGCCTCAGTGCATTTTGGGAGTATTTACCAGAGCTGACAGCTGACAGGAACACTCCTGTGTGCACATTCATCCATACCTGAGTAAGGGGTGTGATCTGGCTCTTGCGGAGAAAAGATTTAAGGCTGCAGGGCAAAAAGATTTGTTTTGTAGCCAGAATGTGATATGTTTGTACGCTCAGTTTTAAAATGAAATCTGACACATGTGAAACTGTAGTGTGATACAGGTTCTTCTTACTAATAGTCGCTACTCTATAAAAAGAGTATAAGTAATAGGTATCTTTTTAATGTGTAGTAAAATGCGGAAATAAAATTGAATTAGGCAGGGAAACAGAAATTAGAAAATGAAAGAAAACAATGCTGGGTATTTCAACACTATGATGTCATGCTATATACAGTGGTGGCCAAAGGTATTGGCACCCCTGTAATTCTGTCAGATAATACTTGTTTTCTAAAATGATTGCAATCTCAAATTCTTTGGTATTAATATCTTCATTTATTTTGCTTGGAATGGAAATACACAAAAGAGAATGAAAAAAAAAGTCAAATCATTGATCATTTTACACCAAACTCCAAAAATGGGCTGGACAAAAGTATTGGCACCCTCAGCCTAATACTTGGTAGCACAACCTTTAGACAAAATGGGATCCAACCCGTTACTAGCATGGTGTACCTAATAAAGTGGCCGGTGAGTGTATGTTGATATTGCTAATTATTACCTTGTCACAACTTTGCTTGTAACAACTTTGCTACAAAACATCTTTTTAGGATATAAGACCATGTTGGAAATATTTTTCATAGCAACAAAAAGGACAGTTGGCAAAAACATTGCTTCCTGTGAAAGTGTGGAGAACAATCTGTAGGTCAGCACATGTTCCGCATGGCTTCAAAAGACACAATGTAGACTTTCATCTCTATTCTGTAAATGCTTACTTAGTTAAACATTGATTCAAGGGCTGAAGCTGAATTCTTTGATAAGTACATAAAGAAAAACACATTGAGCCTTGAATCTTGTTTTTGTTTATGGCACATATGACCTCAGTGTCTTCTGAGATGAATAAAAGAACACTAAATTATCATAACCAAATGACCTACACATACTTGTTCTGAAATATATATATATGTTATATCAGGGAAAAGGGAATTTACTTGAGGATTACCGGCTATTTGGTTAAAGTGAAGCAGTATTCTATGTAAGATTAGCAAATTCCACTTACCTTAATACATGCATTTCACTTTCTCATCCGCAATTTCCCCAAGAAAACATGACAGTCTTGAAGTGACCTGACGGCTCACCTGAGTAGTTTATAAAAGACAAAGGAAAGTTAATTATTACTCCTCCAGCCGTACAGGTATAGGAAATCTTAGCCACTCCTTTTTGCCTCAGTGCATTTTGGGAGTATTTACCAGAGCTGACAGCTGACAGGAACACTCCTGTGTGCACATTCATCCATACCTGAGTAAGGGGTGTGATCTGGCTCTTGCGAAGAAAAGATTCAAGGCTGCAGGGCAAAAAGATTTGTTTTGTAGCCAGAATGTGATTTGTTTGTACGCTCAGTTTTAAAATGAAATCTGACACATGTGAAACTGTAGTGTGATACAGGTTCTTCTTACTAATAGTCGCTACTCTATAAAAAGAGTGTAAGTAATAGGTATGTTTTTAATGTGTAGTAAAATGCGGAAATAAAATTGAAGTAGGCAGGGAAACAGAAATTAGAAAATGAAAGAAAACAATGCTGGGTATTTCAACACTATGATGTCATGCTATATACAGTGGTGGCCAAAGGTATTGGCACCCCTGTAATTCTGTCAGATAATACTTGTTTTCTTCCAAAAAATGATTGCAATCTCAAATTCTTTGGTATTAATATCTTCATTTATTTTGCTTGGAATGGAAATACACAAGGTGTTCTATGGGATTCAGGTCTGGACTCATTGCTGGCCACTTTAGAAGTCTTCAGTGCTTTCTCTTAAACAATTTCTGGTGCTTTTTGAAGCCTGTTTTGTGTCATTGTCCTGCTGGAAGACCCATACCCTCTTTAGACTTCATAATGCCATGCACACGGTCAAGCATTCCAGTGCCAGAACCTCTGCCATGTTTGACTGTTCTTGACTGTGTTCTTTTCTTTGAAGGCCTCTTATTTTCCTATGTTGCTGCCTTTTTCCAAAAAGCTCTACTTTTGTCTCATCTGACCGGGGAACATTCTCCCAGGCTTTCTCAGGTAAGTTTTAGCAAACTCCAGCCTGGCTTTTATATGTTTCTGTGTAAGAAGTGGGGTATTCCTGGGTATCCTACCATACAGTCCTTTTTCATTCAGATGCCGACGGATAGTATGGGTAGACATTGTTGTACCCTCGGACTGCAGGGCAATTTGAACTTGTTCGGATGTTACTCGAGGGTCTTTATCCACCATCCGCACAATCTTGCGTTGAAATCTCTCGTCAGTTTTATTTTTCGCCCACATCTTGGGAGGTTAGCCACAGTGCCATGGGCTTTAAACTTCTTGATGACACTGCACACGGTAGAAACAGGAACATTCAGGTCTTTGGAGATGTACTTGTAGCCTTGAGATTGCTCATGCTTCCTCATAATTTTGATTCTCAAGTGCTCAGATAGTTCTTTGGTCTTCTTTCTATTCTCCATGCTCAATGTGTTACACACAAGGACACAGAACAGAGAGTCAACTTTAATCCATTTCAACTGGCTGCAAGTGCGAATTAGTTATTGCCACCTCCTGTTAGGTGCCACAGGTAAGTTACAGGTGCTGTTAATTGCAAATACAGTGCCAATACTTTTGCCCACCCCTTTTTTATGTTTGGTGTGGAATTATATCCAATTTGGCTTTTTGACAATTCTTTTTATGGTTTTCCATTGAAGACAAATTTTAAATTTTTTTGTATTATCTGACACAATTGCAAGGGTGCCAATACTTTTGGCCACCACTGTAAATAAATAAGTAAAAAGTCATTTACTTCTGATACTGGGATATGTTCTCCATCATTGAATGATTGTCCAACTAAGCACTGTAGCCTTTGTGGTACTACAATTTGTACTTGTCTGGTAAAATTCACATTGGTCACTTTGTTGTATTTGTATGCAAGAAGGATGGGCATGCAAGCTGGTTAGTGGCGAGTGAGGTTGAATCAGGAAAAGTGCTAGGTGCTATGAGCCAAAAGGCAAAAAATTTTGGGTCACTGCAGACAGTGACTACAAAGAGTCATCACAAGAAGCATGTTTGAGTCCCCTCCCTGACAGACTTGAAGCTATACAACACATAGTAAAGGTATATAGGTCAATGACACATGAAAGTTGTTGTGCCAAGTATTATTGTTATTGAACATGAGAAAGGAGCCCCATTGATCTCAAGAACAGGGTTCACGTTAAATACTATGGGAGCATCAGAATAGGACATCCCTTCTTGTAAATGGTTGGGGGTATGTTTGTGTGATTGGTTGGGGTCCCAGCAGTCAGAACAGTCAAATTGCTATAGCATATCCTGTGAATGGAGGGTAACAACAATATTTGGTACATATGTTCAATGCTACTCAGTCATTGCACAAGTCACCCATATTCCCAACTTCTGCTTTACCACTGCTGTTCACACACACTTTCGCTTACTAGGCTGCAGTACTCCCCTCACTTCAGAGCAGCTGCCAGGACACCATAATACTCTGCAGTAGAAGTCAAGTACTACTGGAGGCTGAGCTGAATAGGTTGCTGGTATCAGTAGGTGGCATGGGGGAAATATAGTATTGAATGCCTAGCTCTCCTAAAATTGAACTCTCCCTATATGAAATTGGGTAGTCCTGGACTCAAATTATACTTTGCCAAGGCTAATTGGCTTCTTCCATGGGCAATTAAGCTAAATGTGTTCCCTCTTTGGAATAGTACCCTCCTTTCCATACTAGATCTATTTCGCTTTTTTTTTGCTTCTACTTAAATGCAGTACACCTTTAATTGCCCTTACTAAGGTTTAGGGTCACTCTTAGGTTCTGTCCCCAGTTAAGTGCCTCCTTTAAGAGTTACATCCCATGGTCAGGGTTCAGGGGTAGTGGACCCTCTGTACCACCGCAGACAATGACGTAAGCTGACACCTGGGAGCAGAGTCTAAGTAGCACCCGGTTTTCACCAGAGACCTCCGCAAAGCGGACTGGACTTGCTGCGGCGTGGTACCATCAGGACGCTCCAAAGGTGCGACTTTGTCTGGTGTGGCGGTCAAGGCGAGGTACAGAGCCATGAGGCAGAGATGGAGTCAGGGACATAGCGGAAGGTCAGGACAGGCGGCACAGATGGGAAGTCAGGAACGGAATCAAGATAACAATGGGAAATCACTATAAACGCAGAGGACATAGGTTACAAGCTTTCTCAATGGCAATGAGGCACAAAGATCTGTCAGGGGTCATAGAAAGAGGCTGGCTATTTAACAGGTCAGCGGATGGGAAGTGGAAATTAGCTCAGCAATGGCCCTTTAAATTTTACATTGCCAGCAGGAGATGCTGCTGGAACCCGGAGGGGTAAATGAGGCAGTGGGCACAGAGGGGCACACGGAGGCACACATGTCCTAGCAGTGGTCTCCCCTAACTAAAAACATGTCCAGCAGTGGACTCCCCTAACTAATGACTTGTTCCAGCAGTGGCTTCCCCTCACTAATAACATGTCCCAGCAGTGGCCTCTGTTAAAAATAATAAACTTATATACTTACCCTCCGGTGCTCCCTGCATATACAGATATACCCATAGATAAATATATATATATACACACAGGAAGGCATCAGAGATTACACAGAATGCCTGATATATATATAGGTTATAAACTTACCTGTAGAATTGGAGATCTCCAGGCAGCACCCCGCGCCACTCCTCCAGACGGCACCTCGTGCCGCCCCTAAAGACGGCACCCACGCCTTTTCATGCTGCCTGGTCACGTCAGTCACAAGACCAGGGCCAGTGCATCAGTTGGGGAGCGGACTGCACAGGTAAGTGGCCATGGTAAGCCCCAGAGGCAGACACAAAGCTATGCGGCTGCCCCTTGTCTGGAAAATTATGATTCGGCCGTGCTCCACGGGCCCCTGCAGCTCATGGGGTATAGTATGCCCGTCAGAAACTCAATGGGGAAATCATAGGGACAGTGCTGTGAAAGAGTCTCCGCTTGCTTCTCTGAGAAGACAATGGCATAGTTCATATAAGAAGTGGGAAGACCCGCCAGACATTTGGAGGACTCTGCAGAAGACATGGTGGACACCGGATGGAGAGCCATGAAACAGCGAGAGTGGCACTCCAGTCCCCAACAGAGAATCTCTCCGGTCTGCCAGATGAGTACTGGACCGTGTTGCTGCAACCACAGGAAGCCTAAAGGCACAAGGGGACGTCGACCAGGGGAGCACATAAAATGACAGTCTCACCTTGTGCAAAACCCCAATTTGCATAGACAGAGGCTCAGTGTGGTACTGGACCGAGTCACGCAAGATCTGCCCACTTACAGAAGAAATGACCAGCGGCTTCTCTAAATGAACCTTGGGAAAGTGATGCTGGGAAACAAATGCAGCATCCACAAAGAGTCCAGAAAGGCTGAAGCTTGAACTGGGCCACTTGTTCAAAAGCTGAGTAGAACATTCAGTCGTGGAGAAGCTTTGTTCTCACCTAGGGGCACTTATCCCAAGTACCCTGGGTGCGTGCATTTCCTGGACGCTGGGGACAAGCAGGAGACATCTTAAGCAAGTGCTGGCACAATAGATGCAGAGGTTCTCTTGTCTTTGTCTAGAGTGCTCATGGGGTGTTAGCCAGGT
Source organism: Engystomops pustulosus (assembly GCA_019512145.1). Taxonomy (NCBI): domain Eukaryota; kingdom Metazoa; phylum Chordata; class Amphibia; order Anura; family Leptodactylidae; genus Engystomops; species Engystomops pustulosus. The sequence continues at coordinate 106,559,767 of CM033641.1, read as the reverse complement.
TTTATCCACCAGCATGGGTCCCTCGGTAGCAGACACGGAAGACGGCAGAGGGGGCCTTTGGAAGCCAAACAGAGTAGCTGTCACACTCTGGCGTGCATTAGTTCTGCCCGCAGTTCCTCCAAGCGTGGATGTCAATCCGGGTAGCCATAGGGATCAGGCCGCTCAGGGTAGATTGCAGGTCCCATGCAGACAGGGTGCCTTTGATCTGACTAGAAAATCCTTTTTCAAAGGTAGCGAGCAGAGCCAACTCATTCAAATCCAGCTCTGAAGCTAAAGTACGGAACTGGACTGCATAGGCACCAACAGGGTAGTCCCTTTGGTGTAGATTCAGCAGGGTGGTCTCAGCAGAAGACACCCAGACAGGTTCCTGAAAGAGGGACTGGAATTCACCTAAGAAGGTGGTGATATTGGCTGTGACTGGGTCTTTCCTGTCCCAGAGGCTAGTAGCCCATGCCAGGGCTTTCCGGATTTATGTTTATCCTTCCCTGTAGCTAGGTCAGTCATTGGTTGGAAGCCTAGATGTGCTGTGAGTAGAACATAGAGGAAGATAGCTCCCCAAGGTGGCCGGTACCCCTACAGTTAACGATCAAGTACGTTAAAGTCCAAGTGTGGAGTCGTTTCTTTGAGCCCCGCCATCATCACAAGGCTGTGTCTCCTTGCGCAGCCGCACTTCTCTTTGACTGGCTGCCTGCGAAGGACTGGTAGCTACGTACTAGGTAACGGTTAGCAGACAGTCCGGGTGACTCACTGGCTGTCTGCTGCACTGCAGTGGTGACGGGGGTGCAATCAATGAGGGGTCCGTGCATAAAAGTGTCTTCCGATGCCCGGAAGCATCGGCCAAACAGAGAGTTGAGTGCCTCTACTCATTTGTACATAAGTTAGAGGAAAGTCTTTATTTGGATGGTAGCAGGACATGCCGGAACGGTGCAGGACGGAGGATTCCCCATCACCCTAAGGAAATGAGCAGCATTGGTGACAGTCTTCCACACTAAATGTCCGCGTGGTAGTTTGTCCCTTTGATATACTTACTTTCCAGGATGACCAGCACATCCAGCGTATAGAAGAAAACGAAGTATGTACCTTAGTAAGGAAATATTAATTAAGTCGAGCCGCTACTAAACCCTCCCATTAGGTATACGACTATTAATTGTGTAGAACGGTACCATTTGTCTGGTGTTTATAATAAATATGTATTACCCTGCCAGAAAACACATAAGTTGTAATGCTTAGTTGAGTTGAATATTAATACTTTAATCTATTTTTCTGTACTATAGTACTTCCATCTTACATACACAATTGGTGACCATCACTTGCAGGAAACAACAGTCATATGGGGTTAGGATTTATCAGGGCTCTATGGCTAGTTTTCAATCTGGAAACAAAATCCAAACAACGACCCCTTAATAGTAGAAGAAATAAATTACTCCAGGTTAATACACGTACAGGCTACTTTAGGTCCGGCACCACAATATGACTTCCTTTAATTGCCAAGTCCTTCTGGAATTGTCTTCATTCACAAACCCTAATTTCTGGCACGTAAGCATAGCAGTGCAAGCCGCTAGGATTTGAACAGCCTACTGGTAGGACAAGCTGAAGAGAGTTACTATTAGCACAAAACGTCTCACTACTCATATGTGTAGAATATGAATTATCTGTTGCAGTAGTAATTGTGCGGTATACAAAAATTTGCTTTTGGCAAACGTTTTTTTAGGTCACCATCTTGCAATGATCTTTACCTTGTGACCTCTTTACGTCATGCTCATGCCTGCGAATTAACATATAATGGTATTGTCTTGGTGCAACTCTTAAAATCATATGGACCATATCTCGGCAAATTGTGACACGACCTGATCATGGTAGTACAGTTGAATTTTGTAAGTCATCTGTAACCCTTCACGTACACAAGATTTTCAAATTAATTTTGCTCACCACCATTAAAAAATCACTATAATCTTTCATTTTTCTGTGTACGAGAGTTTTGGGAGTAGTTATTATGTGCATTACAATTTTACCCAATTATGACATATTATATTCACCATGCTGTGACTGGGAAAGCCGGAAAAAAAAAAAAAGCCAAATGTGTGAAATTGGCGAAAAATTCTGGCATTTTAGGGTATGAGAGTACTACTTGTTGTGATTTTTACTGTCTTATTTAGTTTATGCATACTTAGTTCTACGGGAAGGGGGCTTGATTTGAATTTTAAATTTTTTTTTACTTTTGATTTTTTTTTCGCCTTGTTACCACGTATTTTTTAGACCTTAGGGCCACAACCCTAGACAGTTGATTGTCTACCATAAAGTGCAACTTACTACTGTAACTGCAGTATACTGCGTTTTTACACTGATTTTACACACGGCAGCAACTACTGCCTTTTTCTGCGGTAATTTTAATTGCCATTTTTCCAGCAGCCCCAGCAAAGTGTGCCTTCGCTGCACACAGATCCGATTTCATCGTTGCATTTCATACATCTTGGAATCCAATATGTGGCTTGTCTGAGAAAAAGCCAATAGTTTAGAAAGGTTGAAAAATGAGACTTTTGAACAATTAAAAAAAAGGAGTCAAAAAAACAAAAGAATCCTATGCGTTCGATATATCGACTGTAAGCTTTATCAAGCAGTCCCCCCCCATCGTTTTACGGCGGTGGGTTGTGTTACCCAAATTTCCTCTCCGTTTTGCGCCAATTTTCCCCTGAATCTGCCCGGGATCTTGGCGCCGCGATCAGCATTGTGGCGAATCGTCGCCTGGCGTGCACGCGGAAGGATAATCGCCCATTTCATTAATCGCCAGGTGGTCCCAGGATCACTAACACTATCACATGTTGTGGTGTTCCTGTGGGAGATTGTTTTGCGACTTGGCTCACATTTTTAATGGTTTTTTCCTCTTGTTTGTGTTGTGGTGTTTTTGTAATACAAAATACGACTAAAGAATTTATTGTTTTTTTCATTTGGCATGCATCTTTACTTTTTGTTGTGGTTCAAGCTATTCCTACATTCTTTGTCCCTTGGACTGCCAACTTGAATTTAACGTGTGTAGTGCTGGTCCCATTTTTTGTATTCAGGATGATGGCACTCAGAGCCCTCTCTGTGAGTAGCTAGGCCATTGCCACATCACAGAGTTGAACAGACCGGACTCATGGCCGGTCATTTACTAAGGGCCCGATTCGCGTTTTCCCAACGTGTTACCCAAATATTTCCGATTTGCGCCAATTTTCCCTGAATTGCCCCGGGATTTTGGCGCACGCAAACAGTTTGTGGCGCATCGGCGCTGGCATGCACGCAACGAAAACCGCCGCATTTAGAAAAAAAAAATTGGTCGCACGGGCCATACTCACATGCACCACGATGAAGACGATGAACTCTGGGGCACCTCGGCGGACTTCGGCTCAGCAGCGACACCTGGTGGACATCGGGCGCAGGACCTTTATGAATCGCCGGAAGACCTGAACGCTCGTCGGAGATGCCGCCGCTGGAGTTGCGAATGGACCGGGTAAGTAAATGTGCCCCATGGTCTCCTCCTACAGTCCCAGCCACAACACATTCCTTGTTGCCTGATACTGCAGGATGAGTGAGGAGGTGTTGACAGGGCTACTGTAAGCACCTTGATTCTTCCTGTCATCCTGAGCAGATGGTACAATAATAATCCAAATTTCCACTCCTTCTTTCAAAGTATTGGTGACCTAAGAGTGCTTATGCGATTTAAAGCTAAGACAAAGCAGTTAAAGCATACTTGTCACCAGTGCTGGGACCCCTAATCTGGTCCTGACCTTAACTGAGATGCATTAAAAAGGATAAACTCCTAAGATCTGACCAGCAGAAAAGCAGAATGAAGAAAAAAAGGCATGAGTTTTTAAGAGGGTCCACTTAAAAACTTAAGTGAAGTTTCTTTTCCACTGACGATGCTGGGGCACAAGTTATGCCATTATAACTATTGACAAAAAACCATACTTTTTGTAAGATGTGACAAAACTAATGCAGATACAAAATGAAGAATAAAAAGAATTCATTTTTAGCCCTTGCCGCACCATGTAAATTGGGGAGCGTCATGATGTGCTTGTATTTAGCGCACAATGACATTTCCCCAATTTCATGGGAGAGGTTGCACAGGTCTTCTTTTGAGCAGGAGGGAAGTCACGCTGTAATTGACAGCCGTGCCTCTGCATGAGGCAGCTTGGAATTGATAGGCTGTAAAATCCCTCTTCAATATGACCTGCATTGCTAAAGGTTCTAATCACATGCCACTATAATACACAGCTATACATCAGTATTGCAGTGTATTAAGTTGAACAAATGATCAGGTGATCACGACCTGCAAAAAATAAGCACTAAAATAGCTCAATCAACAAAAAAATAAAAACTTTAATTTTGCTCTCAAAATTTTAATATTTTTTATGGGGTGCGATTACTTCTTTAATCACTAAAAATAAAAAAGTATATTTTCTATAAAACATCTGTGGTGGTAAAAAGCTCAATGTAACCTCTGATAAATGCTCAGAGCAGTGTAGTTTCCAAAATAGGACCTTTTGGACCTTTTCCTGAGGTTCACTGTTCTGGAACCTCAGGAACAACGTAATTAAAATCTGCCCTCTAAAAGCTCATTAACTCCTTCCGTTCTGTGCCCTGCTGTGGGCCCCTAAAGTAGTTTAAATTCGCATGTGGTGTATTGCCCTACTTGTAGCAAACTGCACCACAAAATCTGAGATGTGTTTTCTCATTTAATTCTGATTGAACATGTACATTTTAGGGCTAAATTGTCATTTTACTGTCAAAAGGTAAAAATTCCAAACAGAACTTCCGTTTTTTAAAATTCTTGTAACATACTTAAAGAGTCAACACGCTTACCAAAAGCTGCTTTGAATAGTTTGAGGGGTGAAGTTGGGCCGATTATGGGGAGTTTCTAATCAATAGAACTTTAAAAACCCTTATAAAGATAAATTGTCCACTAAAGTAATTGAATTTGAAATTAACTTAAAAATTTGGAAAACCGCTACTTGAACTTTAAGGCCCCTAACATCCTAATAAAATAATACAATGGGGGTCATTTACTAAGGGCCTGAATCGCGTTTTTACGGCGGGTTACCCGAATTTTTCAGTTTTGTGCCAATTTTCCCTGAATTGCCCTGGGATTTTGGCGCACGCGATCAGATTGTGGCGCATTGTCACCGGCGTGCACGTGAAGGAAATCGGGGGGCGAAAACCCGACGGATTCGGAAAAACCGCCGCATTTTTTAAAAAAAAGTGTCACTGGACATGCGCTTACCTGCACCCAGCAACTCCGGCGGACCTCGGCGGACTTCAGCGCAGCAGCGACACCTGGTGGACGTCGGAGGAACTACCTTAGTGAATCGCCGGGAGGCCCGAATCCACCGCAGAGAACGCGCCGCTGGATCGCGAATGGAACGGGTAAGTAAATCTGCCCCAATGTGTAAAAAATTATGTCAACGTGAAGCTGATTTATGGTGTGAGACACTGAAGGGGTTAACTGTGGATGGGCGGTATGACATAGAGGAAGATAGCTCCCCAAGGTGGCCGGTACCCCTACAGTTTACGATCAAGTATGTTAAAGTCCAAGTGTGGAGTCGTTTCTTTGGGCCCCGCCATCATCACAAGGCTGTGTCTCCTTGTGCAGCCGCACTTCTCTTTGACTGGCTACGTAAGGAAGTTAGCTCACGTGCATACGCAAGATTAGCAGACAGCCAGGTGACGTCACTGGCTGTCTGCTGCATCTGCAGCTGGTGACGTGGGTGAATATCAATGAGGGGGCGTGCATAAATTGTCTTCCGATGGAGCCACTTGGCCAACAGAGAGTTTTAGTACCTCCTGTTTATTTGTATAAAGTTAGAAAGTCTTTATTTTGAGGTAGCAGACATGCCGGAACGTGGCAGGAGGACTCCCCCATCACCACTAAGGTAATGAGCATGCATTTGGTGACAGTCTTCCACCCCTAAATGTGGTGGTAGATGTCCTTTGATATCTTACTTTCCAGGATGAACAGCACACTACAGCGTTAGAAGAAAAGAGTATTACCTTAGTAACTGAAATATTAATTAAGGAGAGCTACTTCAAACCTCCCATTAGGTATACGACTATTAATTGTGTAGACTGTACCTTTTGTTGGTGTTATAATAAATATGTATTACCCTGCACAGAAAACAAATAAGTTGTAGATGTAGTTGAGTTGAAGATAACTTTCATCTATTTTTCTTTCATTATTAGTCACTTACATTATACATACACAATTGGTGACCATCACTTGAGAAAAACAGTCATATTGGGTTAGATTTATCATGTTTATGGCTAGTTTATAATCTGGAAACAAATACATACAAGCCCCCTTAATAGTAGAAGAAATAAATTACGGTAATACCCGAGCAGTTACTTTAGGTGGAAAATAATGACATTCCTTAATTTGCCAAGTCCTCAGGAATGTCCTTCATTCACAAACCCTAATTGTCTGGCACGTTAAGCATAGCAAGTTGCAGCCTGCTAGGAATTTGACAGCCTATGGGAAGGACAAGCTGAAGAGAGTTTACTATTAGCACAAAACCTACATACTTATCATATGTTGTAGAATATTGAATTATCTGTTGCAGTAATTGGTACTGTATACAAAAATTGATGCAAAAAGTTTTAGGTCACCATCTTGCAATGATTTCTACCTCTGCTGACCTTTTAGTCATGCTCCTGCCTGGAATTAAAATATAATTGTATTTTCTTTGGTGCATACTTCTTAAAATCATACTTGACCATCTTCTGGAAATTGTGTAGACACTGAATCATGGTAGCACAGTGAATTTGTAAATGTCATACTTACTCCTTCACGTCACAGCATTTTTAAATTAATTTTTTGCTCACCACATTAAAAAATCTATACCTCTTTCATTTTTCTGTGTACAGAGCTGTGTGAGTAGTTATTATCTGAATTACAAATTTTACCACTTAGTGACATTATTTATTATTCCATGCTGTGGACTGGAAAGCCGGAAAAAAAATCCAAATGTTGTGAAATTGGCGAAAAAATCTGGCATTTTGGGATGGGTACCTAACATGTTTGTGATTTTTACTGTTTATTTAGTTTTACTGCATATTAGTTCTAGGGAAAGGGGGTTGATTTGAATTTTAAATTTTTTTTTAATTTTTGATTTTTTTTTGTTACCACCGGTATTTTTTAGACCTTCTAGGGCACTTTAACCCTAGACAGTCTGATTGTTCCTACCATAAAGTGCAATACTACTGTAATGCAGTATACAGCGTTTTTACACATGATTCATTACAATGTGCCACTTACCTGCTTTTTCTGGTAATTTTTAATTGCAATTTTTCCAGCAGCCCAGCAAAGTTTGCTGCAACAGAGATTTTCAATGTTGCATTTCATACATCTTTGGAATCCAAATGTGCTTGTCTGAAAAAGCAATAGTTTAGAAAGGGTTGCATAAACACTTGAGACTTTTTGAACAACTTAAAAAAAAAGTAGTAAAAAAACAAAAGACTCTTATGCTTGATATATCAGACTGTAAGCTATATCAAGCAGCCCCCCCACGTTTTACGGCGGGTTACCCAAATTTTTCTGTTTTGCGCCAATTTTCCCTGAATTGCCCTGGGATTTTGGCGCACGCGATCAGATTGTGGCGCATCGTCGCCGGCGTGCACGCGAAGGAAATCGGGGGGCGAAAACCCGACGGATTCGGAAAAACCGCCACATTTAAAAAAAAAAAAGTGTCACTGGACATGTGCTTACCTGCACCCAGCAACTCCGGCGGACCTCGGCGGACTTCAGCGCAGCAGCGACACCTGGTGGACGTCGGAGGAACTACCTTAGTGAATCGCCGGAAGGCCCGAATCCACCACAGAGAACGCGTCGCTGGATGGAACAGGTAAGTAAATCTGCCTCAATGTGTAAAAAATTATGTCAACGTGAAGCTGATTTATGGTGTGAGGCACTGAAGGGGTTAACTGTGGATGGGCGGTATGTTTCCCCTGGGTTTTCCTACTATGCAATGCCTTAATGCAGAGGTTGTGTTGTCCAGCACTTTGGACACACAGGTGGTAGGAGCAAAAAGGTGCTGAGCAGGGGTGAGAGTGTTGGCTCTGAAAGGAGGCTGGAGAGCGCACACAGTCCTGATTTCTATGCCTGGAGCAGCAACATCCTTTATTTTTTAGTAGTGAGTTAGGAGAACTCTGTTTAGCTAGCATCCAGACGGGTAGGATTTTGTTTTATGTTTTGATGCTTGTATGTGAAGGCTGTTTTATTTTGTACCTGCTGCTGGAATAAACGCAGGCGAGACCTGTTTTGGACTATACTTTGGTGTCACTGTCTTGTACTGCATCACAAATCTCCGCTACCACGGTCTCTACTGGGCCAAATCTCCAACAATGGTTAAGGTTACTTAGCAAACAATTTGAGCAGTTAGACTAGTTGAATGTTGAGCGTAATATTTCAAAAACAGAAAATCCCTAATTTTTCTAGATTTTCGCAAAATTTCCATTTTTTAATAAAAAGGTGCAACCATAATATAGCATTAATGTGAAGTACAACATGTCACAAAAAAACAATCTAAAAATAAACTTATTAAGTTAAAGTGTTCTAAAGTTATAACTGCATATGGTGACAGATATCATATTTCTCTCCAGACGCAAATTTGTTCAAGCAGAGGCCATCTTGTCTTAGCCAGGGCCCATGTTGTCCAAACATCATTTTGTGTAAACTGTTAAGAAAATACTTTGTCTTTGCTATTGTTTTTCTGCAGCTTCTCTTTCTCTGCTTGAAGGCCATGTTGTGACTTATACAGAGCTAACAGAAGGACATTTAGTCTAGTATTATTCCAGTAAAAACTATACATAAAGTTCATTTGGGAAAATGGCTTAAAGGGGAGATCCTGGTATATTCAAGCTAACCTATAGCATTTAAGTATCACCTTTTCATGCCCTCTGTAAGACTTTTTCAGTTGTGTTATACATGACTGCCTGCTTGAAATAAAGGTAGTGATTTGAGTACAGCTTATGACTGTGTATTGTGTCATTCTCTGTGTCCGTATCCCAGTGCTGGGAACAAAAAAATCTATACAGTTGGCAATCACCTTACAATTGTAGAAGGGCTGTTTGAGCCTTAGATAAAAATCTTTAACACCTCTCATGTCACACCGTTTTTTCATTCATATTTTGCTCTCCACTTTTAAAAATCTATAATGTATTCATTTTCCATGTACAGAGCTGTGTGAGGGTTTATTTTCTGCGTAACAAATTTTACTTCACTGTGACGTTATTATTGCATGCCGTGTACTGGGAACCTGGAAAAAATTCCAATTGTGGCGAAATTGTTAAGATTAAGATTTAGTACCTACCAGTAAATCAGTTTCCATTAGTCGAGGTTACGTACAACATAGGTCCTGTAGGTTCGTTGTTAAGTTGAATTTGTATGTAAGTCGAACTGTATATTTTATAATTATAGCCCCAGCCAAGATTTTTTGGTCTCTGTGACAACTGGATTTTAAAAATGTTGGATTGTCATAAGAACCAGGATTAACAATAAAGCTTAATTGCAGACACCTTTAATAACTGTGATAGCTGTTTATAGTAGCGTAAGGCAAAAGTACAGTAAATTATAGATTATCAGAGGTCCGTTTGTAACTAGGAGTCGTCTGTAAGTCAGGTGTTCTTAAATAGGGGACCGCCTGTATATAATGTTCTTGGTGATATAACAGATATATGCTCACCTTCGACCAATTTGAAAATGCTTTGTGCAGCGCTGCGTAATCTGTGTGCGCTATATACATAAAGAATTATTATTATTAGGTTGTGTCACAGTCACAACCAACTACTGTTGCTTAGTAATCCTTCCACGGAACAGCCCTTGGTTTTCCCACTCTTCCATGTTGAGTGGGTGTACTATATCCAAAAAACTATATCCAAAAACTGAGAGTGTATAGCTCATGGTGGCTGAGTGGGTAGCACTTCTGCCTTGCAGTGCTGGAGTCCTGGGTTCGAGTCCCACCCAGGTCAACATCTGCAAAGAGTTTGTATGTTCTCTCCGTATTTTCATGGGTTTCCTCCGGGTACTCCGGTTTCCTCACACACTCCAAAACATACTGTTAGGTTGTTTAGATTCTGAGCCCCATGGGGACAGGGACCAATTTACCAATCATGCTTTGTGCAGCATTGCATAATCTGCATTATTATCACTACCAAAAATAACCATTCGTGCCTAGTTGAGTGGTTAACTTTTTATTTCTTAATGAGAAATTAATGATGAAATGTATTAACCCCTTACCGACGCAGGCTGAGCCCTGTCCATAGCCGGTGTTTCCTGCATATTTTGAATAAGTGTTTGCTGCATATTGCAGCAAACACTTACCAGTAACATCCTAGCACCTATTGTGGGCGTGGGCGCTGCCATCTTGGCTTGGATCATCTTTGCTGCAATATGCAGCAAATGTCCACATTGTATGGAGAGGGCTCAGCCCGTGAGCCCTCTCTATACCCTTGCAGCCGGCATGTGACGTAACACTATCTCACATGTCGGTAAGGGGTTAAGGTAGGGTTCTTTAATAGAGAGTGCTTGGAGTTCTTCTAGTCTTCTTGTGGAAGTGATATCAATGAGAATCAATGAGAAACACAGTTTTAAGAGTCAAGAGTCTAATACTGAATATTTTCAAGAGGTTCAAAAGGATCTTGAAGCATGATGTTCCGGACCAAAGTAAGAAGTGCTTTTCTGAAAATGTTCGGCTTCAGTCTAGCAGAGGCTGTTATAAACCGTTTGACCCACCTATGTTCCACGAGAGGGCAGTAAAATAAGGCACCCAGGGCGGATACTTGGACCTTCAAAGTGCTCACAGACAATGCCCTGTCAAGTCCAGCCTGTACAAAACTTAAAATCTGAAAAATATTTGGGTTAGTTTGACAGGGTGGCTTATCTTTGCAGAAAGACACAATTTTCTTCCACATCCTATGATATATGGCAAGGGTGACTGGTTTTCTGCTGTGTTTTAGGGTCTTAATTACCTAAAATGACATGCCTTGTGATGAACTCAGGAGTTCCCATTTAGGATCCATGCAGCCAGTTGGATCCAGATGGATTAATGGTTCCAGGAAAAGATGGTCTTTTTCTGGAGGTAAAGGTATCTGATCCTGCATAGCCATGGAGAGAATACCAGCTTCTCTTTGGCTAATCCGGCTATATCAGAAGAGAAGGCAACTTTGTCCCCCCTTGTCTTCTTAAATAAGAAACCATTGTTACTTTGTCTGAGAGAATTTGAAGGTGATGGTTTTTCAGACAGGGTTATTTTCATAGTATCATAGTATATAATGCTGGAAAAAGACGCAAGTCCATCAAGTCCAACCTTAAATTGGACATCTCTTGAACATGTACATAGAGTCGGCCATAACAACCTCCTGCGGCAGAGAGTTCCACAGTCTCACTGCTCTTACAGTAAAGAACCTTTGTCTATGTTGATGGTAAAATCGCCTCTCCTGTAGGCGTAGAGGATGCCCCCTTGTCCTGGTCACAGGCCTAGGTATAAAAAGATCTTTGGAGAGTTCCTTGTACTGCCCGTTCAGGTATTTGTACATTGTAATGAGGTCGCCCCTCAGCTGTCTTTTTTCTAAACTGAATAATCCCAAATTTTGTAATCTGTCATTGTATTCCAGTGCCCCATTCCCCTAATAATGTTGGTTGCTCTCCTTTGCGCCCATTCCAGTTCTACCATGTCCTTTTTATACACTGGTGCCCAAAACTGTACACAATATTCCATGTGTGGTCTGACCAGGGATTTGTATAAGGGCAAAACTATGTCTTTATCATGAGAATCAATTCTACTCTTGATATATCCCTTAATTTTATTTGCGTTAGCAGCAGCCGCCTGGCTCTGGTCACTTAAATTAAGTTTGCCATCCACCAATACCCCCAAGTCTTTTTCAGTTCCAGTTTTACCAAATAATTGACTGTTTAGAACATAATTATACTTTTTGTTTTCATGGCCCAAGTACATAATTTTGATACCGTGAGGTCTGTTGGTTAGGCGAAGGTCCAGCATCCCTCTTGTTGGCTCCAGGACTAGTTGCGACAGGTTATTGTCTTTTGTTGTTGACAAAATCTGCTACCTTTGAAGAACCTGTAGGGTTCTGCCCCCCCCCCCCCCCCAGTCAATATCTGGGTGATTGAAGTCCCCCATGATAAGTAATTCACCATGCTTTGAAGCCGCATCCATTTGACTTATCAGCAGTTCCTCTGCTGCCTCCATTATATTTGGAGCCTTATAACAAACCGCCAGCCATATTTTATTATTCTTTTTCCCTTCCCTTATCTCCACCCATAAGAGAAAGTAACCTAAGGGCTGCTTCACACTTGCACCCATGTACCTTCCTGTGCCCCAGGCTGACTCACCTTCCCACGGTCCTGTGATGCTTCCTGTGTTCCGGCACACGCATGCTGTCACCCCTGCCAGATCTTTGTGCCTCAGAGCCTTTCATGTTGTGACCCCGGTTACAATATTGACTTCGATCCCGTTGTGCGGCATGTCTTGAACTATCTGGTGTTTACTGCACAACAGAAATGAAGCAAGTTGCTTGAGAAAGGCTTCGGACGAGGCTGAAACGTAGCAGCTTGGGAATAAAAACCACTTAATTTATTTCCACTATTTTGGAGTGCCGCCTATTTTTCTATTGTTATATTTTATTTTTACACGTAAATAGCTCTGTGATGGCTTGTTTTCTGCGTAACAAATTGCACATCTGCAAATAAATTCCAACTGCAGTGAAACCTCTTGTGGGCTTGGATTTTATAGCTTTCACTGTCTGCCCCAAATGACATGTCTACTTTATTCTTTGGGTTGGTATGATCACGGGGATATCAAATTTGTATAGGTTTTATCATGTTTACATACATTTACAAAAATTAAGACCTCCTATACCAAATTTTTTTTTGATTTTGCCATATTTGGTGTACAGAGCAGTGGGTGGTGTCATTTTGTGCAACGTTTGATGAAGTTTTCAATGCTACCATTTTTTGGACTATACAACCTTTTGATCACTTTTATATTTTTAAAAATGGCAAAAAAGTGCCATTTTTGACTTTGGGTGCTATTTTCTGTTATGGGGTTAAATGCTGTGTTTTTACTGTTTATTTGAATTTATATCAGTTCTAGGGAAAGGGGGGTTGAATATTTAGGTTTTTTTATTATAATTTTTTTTTTTTATTTTACTTTCACTATTTTTCATTCCCCCTAGGGTACTTTAACCTTAGGTTGTCTGATTGATCCTACCATATACTGCCATACAACAGTATGGCAGTATATGGGGATTTTCCACCTCATCTTTGTCGGCGGCGATTGATGGGATAACACCTGCTATCTATGCTAGCACCGATTGATGGTGTTACCGGTAAGTCTTTGCTGCAATATGCAGCAAAGACTTACCGGCTATGGAAAGGGCTCAGCCCGTGAGCCGTCTCCAAGTACCCGCGGTACTATTACGGAGTGCGCCGGGAAGTGGTTAATAGGTTTGCCTAAAGAGATTGGTTTTACAAGCACGTTTGAAATGTGGTTGTGTATTAGTCAGGGGACAGTCATTCTAGTGAACTGGTGCAGCTCAAGAGAAGTTCTGGAATCGTCCATGAGAGGACTGATTAAGGTAGAGATCTCTAATCAGCCTGTGAGTTGCTGTGTGAATGCCAGGAAACCTTCCTATCAGAACTTCTTCTATTATAACCCTGTACCCCATGATCAATTTTGGCAATATAGAATTATAAAAAGTATACTAATTAGTCTGGGCCCTCCGGCTTATGCCTCTGAGCAACTCATCTTAACATTTTTTCACTCCCTCTCACTCAAAAAAAGTTCTGAGAAGATGGTTTTCTCAGGAGCTTGTAAGCAGAACTCCTTTAAGTAGAGGTCCTTTAAGATGTAGGATCCACATGAAGCTGTGAAGATGCAGAGGTCACCAGAGAAGACGCGGGAGTAAATTTTGTTATTTCTTTCTGCTGCATTGGGGCTAAACATTATCTAACAAGGGGAGTGCCCAGTCTAACAGATTACTTAGGGGGGACCCTGCCTAACACATTGCTAAGGGGGACTCTGCCCCCAACAGCCTTAATCAGGCCCTGACTATACAAATGATGCAAGGAGTCCCATCCCCAGCAGTTTGGTCAGCCCAGCCTTAAAAAGGCCACTGCAGAAAAACTTTGGTGGCCCTGCTGAAAAGGGTTATGCATTATTGTATTGCAAAAAAATAGGTTTTGTTCTTAAATCTTTGCACTTAATAATTTTGCATACACTAAACATCATGCAAAGACATCAGCCCTTTCAGCTTGAAACCTAGAAGTAGCTAATGACACTTGTGAAGAAGCAGAAAGGGCAATTTTTTTCCTGTGTAACACTGCCCTCTATTGCTTTGCAGTAGATTTGGTAAATCCAGTTTCCTTTAGACATATCATTAGTAATTAACTTGTTTGGTGATCTATTTAGTTTCAATTATTTATTTTGATTTACTTAGTTCTCTCATAGTCCTTGTATGGGAACAAATATAGATTGTGAACCCTAATATGCAGGATCTTCCTTTCACCTGTGCCAGTTCAGTTTTGGTTTGTGTATTTTCTGCTTGCCAACTCTCTGCAAGCTCTGAGGCTGGCTGGACAAAGTGTGAATAGACAGGACAAGGGGCAAGAATAAATTATAAGTAGGCGGGGCGGAGAGGGGCTCAGGTCACCTGAGACTGATTGAATTTTTTTTTAAATTGTTGTCCTGTCACAGATTTTAATCGTATCAGCATCAATACAGTTAAAAGAAGGTAGAAAATTTCAGATTATCATTGTAGCTTCCACCCAGGTTCTTCTGAACCATAATTTTGGGCCCAGAGCAGGAGCTCCAATGATAATCCTGCTCTGTCCACAAGTTCTCCCTCCTCCTCTAGTCCCAGGCAGCCAAAGATTTCCTGCTTTAAAAAATTACTTAGCATGGAACATTCTCGGCCTCCTCAGACTGCAGAAGGAGGCCTTGTCTGGCAAACTGTGCTGGGTTGATGGCCTGGGTCCCCAAAGAAAGGGTACCACCACTGTTCTACTGTCCTATGTGTATATATATATATATATATATATATATATATATATATATATATTTGCATATTTGTTCAGTGTAGTGTGAGTGAGTGTATAAGAGCATATATTTATATTCATACATTCACACTCTACAAACGTGTACAAAATATACAAACTTTGCACATGACTCACATACATTTTACATACAAATACACTTACATTTTGTATAGTCATCAGTCTGGTCACTACAAGTTCAGTAACTGCAGAGCGCAAAAGACACTGCAGCTGATCCTTTCCAACACTCGTCCCGACACTGAGCTGCTCAGTGAGGGGAGGGATAAAGAGAAAGCTCAACTCCAGCAGCTACCCTAAACTAGTACTGCACCATTCTTTTCCACTGCCGCAGCAAGTACACCTGTGGCAGGGCCCCTTTCGGGGAGGGGTCCGGGAATAACCCACTCTGCCCTCTCTGATGCCAACCTTACAGCAGTGAGGAGGCCAAAGTTAGTGGGCGGAGCTTCTCTCTACACACATGAAGCTTCTACAAGAAGATATTTTGTCACTGTGGAGATCAGGACTGCAGTTCAGACCTTTCTAGTGGCTGAGCTGAGACTGCAGTCTCACTAATTACCCCCTGATGGCAGTCCTGGGCATGTCCCTTTACCATTCACAAAGGGAAGGGCAGTTCACTATTGACAAGACATACCTGACACTTAGGTGCCTCTCCTCTCTCTTAAATGTTCCATAGCATTGTTCACAATGAAGCATCATCATTGTGGGATCCACTTTTATGACTTGCTATGACACTACCTTGATTCTACTCTAAGGTCAGTGGTCACTTGTGTCTGCTTGAATCTTTGTAATGTTGATCAATTGTTAAGAGTGCAAGATATGTAGGACTGTTTAAGTACCAATTTTAAATTAACCTTAAATGAACCATAAATAAAATGTATTGTGTAGATGTATAGACCAAACAATGTTGTGGATGTTGCAGTTAAGCTCCTTGTTAGAGAACATCAAGTTGTGCAAAATGTAATGAAATACTAAACAGTTGAATATATCCATTCAAAAGTCTAGAGGTTCATACACACAAGCCAAATATCCATGACTTTTTGCAAGTAGTGTATGTTGCAGATGCATAGGCTGACATTTAAATACCCTTCAATACAACAGTATTGCAGGATATTATAATGTACAAGCGATTGGATGCTTGTTCACATCCCATAGCAGAACCAATTAAACCAATTTAGCAGAACCCAGGCCCATTACCTATAAAAGTGACATATAAGGAAAAAAATACCACACAAAACCCCACATATTTGGTATCACCAAAAATTATCATTTTTACCTATTTCGTACCACATAAAGTGAAATAACAATTATAATAAATAACAAAAACATATCAACTTAAAAAAGGTACAATGGTAAAGCATAAAACATAAAACATAAAAAACAAGCCCTTAACTAGACAAAAGTTAAAAATGTTATACCACCTGAAAAATGGTGATGCAAAAGCTATTGATTCCCCCTCCCCTTCCGTTTTATTTGGCAAAATTTGTTAAATATAAAAAATATGCAAATATTTCATTGTTGTAATTGTACTCAATCATAGGATAAAGGTAACATGTTACTAAGGCAATACAGCTAAAAAATAATAATGTGTCCCCACCCCCAAAAAAAAAAAAAAAAATTAAAGGGGTTATGCCACAATGCAATTTTCTTCAAAAAACCTTTTTACTAGTTTTAATATTTAGAAAATCTATTCATAATGGTTTATTTGTTATCTTGATACTTGTTCTTCAGTCTCTATTCTTGCCACTCAAGAACAAGGGCTTGAAGGTGATGCACATCACTGAGAGAGGCAGTTTTACCACAAGACCCATAATGCTTGTCAGGTGCTTCTCTCTTATTGGCTTTCCCTCAGTTCTACGTCACTGATTTCTTCTTCTTCTTCTACTGCCCTGTTTTCAAATTGTCCATGTGCAACGCCCCTGCCAACACAGTGGAAACTTAGTGTTGCGAAATTCACTGTAAGGTGAATGCTTTACATTCTCTGCCTCCATGTTATCCCTGTGTAAAGCAAGGGCACCCCATTCACCCCCACCAGGTCTTACATCTACAGTGGGGTTGCCCCAGAGAGAAACCTTCTACATCTTCAGTCTCTCCCTACTTTCTTGTACTTCCACCTGCCAGAGACCTGCCAGGCTGTGGATGAGACCTCCCTGGTACCAAAATCACGCTCTGCCAGCCACGCAGGTACCCAGGGATCTGGCTGCTCCTAATACCCAGCACAGCAGGATTCCAGTAAATATAATGGAAATGCTACATGCCCCTACTGTTTCCACTACTGATACCTAATACTCTATTTCCTTTCAATATTTCTTACTACTGTATTTACTTGAATAAGAAAATAATTGTTTATATACATCGATAGCTTTTATAGACAGATGGCTTTTATACTATACTGTACATTTATATTGATGGGCTGATGGTGTGGAAAAACTATATTTTATTTTTTATGAAACATACTTAGTTTTTCCCAAAGACAAGAAGCTAGAGGGTTAAGTGGGCATTTAGATGTAAAGTAGAATAAGTGTGGTAGGGAAGGAAGTAAGTAAGTCACAGCAAGAAGCATCTGTGACAATTTAGACGCTTCTTGATTATGAACTACACAGAGGGGTGATGCGGCTGGTGGCCAGTGTCGACCTATAAGCAAAAATGTATGTTCAGTTCATATAAAAATATGTATACAGAGGTCACAAGGAAAAAAGATACAACAATAGTAAAAGACTAACAACTCCCATGCACAGCAGATAGCTGCTAGCCCAAAATTTGTTAATCTGAAAGCCATCTCTACCAACTCCCTCGTACACATGCACCCTACAGCAATAGCTCTCTTTGCCGAATTCCTCATACACATGCACCCTCCAGTGACAGCTATCTCTCCCGACTCCCTCATAACATGCATCCTAGAGCAAAAACCATCTCTCCCGTCTCCTGCACAAAATGCATCCTATACCAACAGATATCTCTCCTGACTCGCTCAAAAATATCTTGAATGAGCTTATAAGTGTAATAAACAGCTTTCAGGGAAACTGTAAAAACTTATAAGAGGCTGAGGCAGGAGAACCAAAACGTAGGTGTAGGAAGAAAAAGTTGTTTCCCATGCTGGCCCTGAGATTCAGGGAGATCAACTGCCAACAGGTGACTTCCTTAAAGGGGTATTCCAGGAATCAGCATAATTCATATACAAGTGGGCACTCAAAATATAAGCTAATGTGTAATTAGTTGTTATTTAAAATTTTTCTCCCCTTAGCAGAAAATGCTGCTGACATAGACTGTAATGAAGAATTAAAATGCTACTGGCCCTTTAATCAGTCCGTTAATTTCCTCTGCGCGGTCCGTTGCAGGACAGAAGATGGCTGCTGGTCACATGTCCACATCAACATGTCCTGCACCTGTCTGGGCAGGGTCATGTGATCACCACTACGTTTGGCTGTAGTTGGTTGGTTGCAGTGCATCCAGTATGACCAGTGTTGTGGTGATGGCAGTTACACATCATTACTATGGAAACAGAGCAAGAAAACCTGTTAGATCATCACTGGGAGCAGAGCACAAGACTGAGGAGGGGTTACTGAGAACTAAAAGATCATGGAACTTGTAGTTTCCAGTGGCGGCCATCTCAGTGATAACTCCACCTACTTTAGAGAGGCCATAAACTTTGTAAATCATAAAATCATATTATTTTAGCTTAATAACATTGAGTATTGTTGTATTCATTTATTTATATCATCATGGGTTTTTGTGTCAGACGTTCATATTCCCGGAATACCCCTTTAAACCTGGGTACAACAAAGGTTAGTCGCCTCCTTTGGTCAATGTAAGTGAAGTTCAGAGATCCAAAGAGGTTGTTCATTAGCCAAAACAGATCATGTAACACGCGGAAATTCTGGCTGTGCACTTTGCTAAAAGCGGGAAGCACTGGAGGGTCAATGGTACTAGGTAATTATGCTTTTTTTCCACCTTGGACTGCTATTGATTTTCTTTACTGCAAACTCCATTTGATGGAGAGAAAGCTGGTAGAGCAGTGGCAGCACAAATAAGAAAGCGCTGTTCAATTTCAAGTCACCCAATCTGAAGAGTCAGAGAGGAGTGAGAGTTTGGAGCCCCCATACACATTAGATCAACATAATCAGCCATGAATGGTAAATTCAGACCATGTTCTTGTAATGTATATGGGGGCCTAAACAGGGACAGAGTGGAATCTTGAGTGCATACAATGGTACTACGGTATGTGTTGAAGAAGTGGGGAAGGGAGGCTGGGCCCTACTCCATCTAGACAGTCCGGGATTATATTGTCCACATTATCAGCCTACACGTGTTTTGAACTGATTTAAGGTGAGCAGTGCTGACCCACAGTGCTCTCTGTACCTGGGGAAAACAACTGTGAATACTGCTCTGTATTATTTGGGAGGCTGTGCAGTAATGGAGAGCCTGATGAATAGCTAGGGGCCAGACGGCCTAGAATTTTGTATTGTTTGTACTTTTGTACTATTTAAAATTAAACTGAATGCGGCCGGCTGCACCAAAAGAACTGTGTCATTGCTGTGTCTCACAAAAGTGCCTGTCTATGCCAGCCCGCTACCTAATCCCCTACAATATGAATAAAGTCGTCATGCTAAACCAACCATATAGGGAATAATTTGATGCTCTGGTAACCTATCCCCCTGTATGGCAATACAATGGAATATTTCACAGTTTTTTGGTTGAAAGTGTATGTAGGGGAATCCAATACATGTCTCCAACATATGGCTTCTAGAGTGTACACTGTAGACATATAAAGAGTATTAGCATCTGAAATGGAAGACGTTTGTGACAACCACAACTCATTCTCGACCTGACCGCCAAGCCAAACTAAGTAATCATGGGAGAAGAGCGTTGTTGAGAGAGGTAAAAAAGAACCCCAAGATCACTGTGGCTGAGCCCCAGAGAAGCAGTAAGAAGATGGGAAGAATCTTCCACAAAGTCAACTATTAATGCAGCCATCCATCAGTCGAGCTTTATGGCAGAGTGTGCTGCAAAATTCTCTCCTCAGTACAAGACATATGAAAGTCTGCATACAGTTTGCAGAAAAACACATGAAGGACACCCAGACTATGAGAAATAAGATTCCTTGGTCTGATGAGAAGAAGATTAGAGTTTCTGTTGTTAATTCTAAGCTGTATGTGTGGAGAAAACCAGGCACTGCTCATCACCTTCCAAATACAATCCCAACAGTGAAACATGGTGGTGGTAACATCATGCTATCGGGGTGTTTTCAACTGCAGGATGACTGGTTGCGAGTGAAGGAAAGATGAATGTGGCCAAGTAGAAATGAAAGCTTGAATGAAAACCTCTTCCAGAGTGCTCTGGACCTGAGACTGGGCTGAAGGTTCACCTTCCAACAAGACAATGGGGGTCATTTACTATGTGCCCGATTCGCGTTTTCCCGACGTGTTACCCGAATATTTCCGATTTTGGCGCACGCGATCGGATTGTGGCGCATCGGCGCCGGCATGCACGCGACGGAAATCGGGGGCGTGGCGGAACGAAAACCCGACAGATTCGGAAAAACCGCCGCATTTTAAAAAAAAAAGTCCTGTAAGGGTTAAAATAAGTTGCAGTCAGGGATTGGGAGTTTTGTAGGGTTTCATTTTGAAATAACTGTTTAGTATTGTGGGTCATATCTGAAACTCGCCTGGTCTGAGGTATTTGATGCATAAAAGGGGCAGTATTCATTTTGGAGTGTGATGAAAGCGTCTTATGTACTAGGTGTCCCCATACGGCGAGTGCACCCCCAGCATGGGTGATGCAAGTCGCTAAGCTCTGTCCTCAGGAGCTCGCCGTGACGAATGCTGCTGGTGTGAGGTAGTGGGCACTGAGCTACACCTCCGGAGGTGACAGGAGCCGCCCCCTCTCCCGCCCGCACTCTGAGGCAGGGCAGACCGCTGCTGCTATTGGCTGCTACTAGCTGTCAAGCGCTCCCGACCCTGTGCGGAGGGCTTGTGTATGTTCTACGTCTATTGGCCGGGATCGCTGTCAATCATAGCCTATAGTGGGAGGTGCCTGTGTGGGAGTCGTTTCCTAAACTTCCATGTTATTATGTGACAGTGTAGCTGGGAGGTCCGTGCACCAGGGTACAGGTAAGCCGAGGCTCAGTAATGGCACAGCGCGCACGATTGTGTGGTACGGGAATGCGGCTCCGCTGCTTTATCCTCTAGAGACGTGACCTGCAGCGGTGACGGCACTGGCCGCACGGTAATAGCTGATTATCAGGGACGTGATAGAGCCAGTCATTACTCCCACCACCGCTATACAGGGGTGGGGAGGCAACTGCTCAGGCCTCGTGTTTACTGCCTGAGACCCCAGTGCTGGATGAGTGCAGCCAGTATGACTGGTGCCTCCATAGAGTGCAGCTCCTCCAAGTAATACAAATGGGCAGTGGCTGCCAGCATCACTGGAGTCGCCATAGAGTGCAGCTCCTCCAAGTAATACCCATGGGCAGTGGCTGCCAGTATCACTGGTGCCTCCATAGAGTGCAGCTCCTCCAAGTAATACCCATGGGCAGTGGCTGCCAGTATCACTGGAGTCACCATAGAGTGCAGCTCCTCCAAGTAATACCCATGGGCATTGGCTGCCAGCATTACTGGTGCCTCCATAGAGTGCAGCTCCTCCAAGTAATACCCATGGGC